>PVKS010010562.1:0-59676 GCA_004027875.1 Aplodontia rufa | reverse complement strand
GGGGAGCACTCCTGGGGACAGTTGCAATGTCCAGAATATATACACATCTTATACACATTTTATATTGTTTTGTTCAAATCTTGTAAGGTTGCTCAAAAATAAAAAATTTTTAAAAAAATAAATAAAAAATAAATAAATTAGCAGAAAAAAAATAAATAAATATGTTTATCTTCATTTAATTACCTTAGTATTGGTTTTACAATCACAGTTGTTTTTATCATACTTATTTTAGATATTATCTTTTCTTTTCAAAGCTAAATTTGAAAAGAAAAGGACACTCTGTTTAGAAATCTTGAAATGCAGTTTGCTAATATGATTGATATGAGTTTGCCCTTTTCAAATTGCAGTTCAATATGCCTGCTATTTCTACTTCATATTTCCTGCCAAATGAAGTGCTGAGGTGTCATTCACTAAATAATTGCTTCATTTAGCCTTACTGAAATATGTCATAATCCAATTTATAATGTGTTTCAAAGATAGAATGCTAGTTTAATGCTTTCAGAATTATAAGAAAAGGGGAGAGGGTTAAATTATTTCACCAACTGATAAGCAAGTTTTGGCTAATTGTAATTTTTAAATAGCAGATTTTTAAATTTTGATTCGTAGACTTTGGGGAAATAAAACAAGTTTACCATTTCTATTTTCAGAAATCACTAATAAAATTTAAAAAACTATATAGTAACACACATTTGTTTATATAATCAATGTTTTCATCATCTAAATATAGTTTATGTGCATGATCTCCCCAAAATGAGTTATCTAGAAGAGTAGTCTCCAATCAAGTCATGATGGAATTGTTTTTCAAATTGGATTTGGGTGAATTCTTAACCACATAATTAATTAAATAATAAATTGTAAATTATGAAAGGTAAGCATAAATTAATTGTGGTCTGATAAAATCTAAGATATTTTCAGTAAAAATTTATATTTAGCAATATGTTTAATTGTCACATCATTCTTTGTCACACTAATTGTAAATTACTGCGTTATCGTTTATAGATATCACTATTGAATATGCTCACTTTGATAAGGTTCCTGATTAAATGATGTTGCATTCTCTTCCAAGTGGGCTGATTTTCTACCTCATAGTGGCTCTGGGAGTAAAGTACTAGAAATGGGTATCTATTAAGTTTTATTGACTATTCATAAAAGCTTACAATAACCAGCTGGATCCTGCGAACCGCACGGTGGGTGTTCAAATATATTTATCATCAACTCTGTAAGCAATACATATACTTTCATTTCAGGTTAACTAGAAAAAGCAACATCTAAAAATGGTACAAGCCAAAGTTTAAAGGTATAGGTAACTAACGAACAGTGTATCCTTACTTTGGGGCCTTTAAGAAAGAATATATTTGTTTAGAAGCAAAGATACATAAAATCTGTTCTCTATTTACGTTTTTCTGACAATATAAATCAGGACTCCCTACCTTCCCAGAGAAGCTAGCTTATTATAATAAATAGAATGTAAGAATACTTTTTAAAAAGTTTATAGGCCTTTTCGTATGATTCAGTAGAACATAAGTTCCACAAAGACAAGCTCCTTTTAAATAAAATTTTTAAAACTGTACAGTCATGACTAATCCAATATTTAATGTGTGTGTATCAAAGATTTCATTTAACTCATTAATGAGGAAATTGGTAACATGGTATAATACATTGGAATAAGAATTTGACTTAGGGATATTTATGCTTTCTGTTGGACAGTGTTCATTTGCATTGTCATGAGCAAAAATCTATTACCAATTTTCTACAATTTAATATTTATATTATATTACAAAGTCAATTAAAATGTACATCTTTATACACTCAGATAATGCAAAGTCTACTAAATGATACAAATACTTCAGTGAAATATTTTCAGTAATAGTTTTTATCCTTTTCCAAGTCTGACAATTTGTACTGACAACCTTGTTTATTTTATCCATGTTTATATTTCCAATACATGGAATTGTGTTCTGCTCCTTGTGATTAATAAATATTTATTGAATGCATGGGTGAAAGAATGAATGGGTGAAAAATTCAAAAAAGAACCAGAGTAATGTGTCATAGAATAAATTAAACAGAAACACAAATGAAGAAGACCTGAAATTTTAAAATTTTAATAATCAAATTCAACTCTTTACATATCAGGTGTCTTAGAGATAGAATTATATACGTGTATAGGTTGGAACAAAGAATGTAAAAATTTCCTTCAATTATCGATTATTTTATTATCTGAAAACTTTATCTGAAGAAATACCTTCAAATTCGTGGTTTACACTACACTGACAACAACATTCCTGGTCAGAAATCATCCATCTTTGGTTATCTGCCAATTTGGCTGAGTTTCAGAGCTAGTTGAAGTAAAGTGCAGTCACACCCTGTCAGTTAGGCTTCTGGGCACACAAGGTTCAAGGTATTTTATAATGAACCTGCACTTCTCACTTATGGAAAGAAGTAGAAGGGAAGAACCGGGGGAAAGAAAAGGAAGCCTGGGAAATGAGCTATAGAAGGAAATTGAGGCCTATTAAGGCTTAATCAGATAGACTCTCTAAACTTCTCTTTTGAATCTCTTCTGAATACAACAAAATATTTTCAAAACTGACTAGCATTTTCTCATCATAGGTGTTGCTGTTTTTTGTGATGTATTTGAAAAAGTCAATTTTGGGCCAATACTATAAACCACAAGTTGGCCATTTTTCAGAATGTGAATATTTAGCAGATGTACCTCTGACATCAAGCAAGAACATAAGGAAATGCCACTTGTATGTGATTCCAATGAATACACACAGGTAATGTTTTGATATGCTATTTGAAAAATCTTTCTAAGTAAATTTTAAAATAAGCAGACACTGCTTTATGATTGGTACCATCTATTTTGGTACTCTAATTTCAAGGATATTTTCTGTTGTCTAAATCTATATATGTAAAGGGGTAGTAGTATATTATTTAAAAAGAGAGAATTTGAGAGAAATAAATTGTTTAATTTTTTTATATAGCTTTTGTTTTTTCTCCACTTAATTGTATATGTGGTGCTGGGGATATAACCTGGGTCTTCATGCATACCAGGCACATGCTATACCACTGAGCCACCTCTCCAGTCCCTAGTATTATATTTTTATTTTTTTAGTATTATATTTTTAAAAAGAAAAGATGCCTCAAGATTCTCATGTTTGAATACCATCTTTACAATGAAATATGATATACTGTCTTCTTTAAAAATAATAATGATCATTATTCACTGTGTCTCATATAGTATGTTGTTTAAAATGCTGATTGACTAATGAGTAGCTGAGTCAAAATGGCAGATGTAATTTGCCAAAAGTAAATCTTTTCTTAATACAGAAAATAAATCCTTGAGTATTGTGCAGTCACATGTGGGGGATGAAAGTAGCAACCATTTCTCAAGGCATCAGAACCGTGCTCTGCTTTTCTTATTTTTAAAATGTTAGGGACAACTTACATTTTGATCATCAGGAAACTTTAGTATTCACAATAACACATCAAACAACCTTGTGAAGAGACAAAGAAAAGAATGAAAAGAACTTTTTTTACACATTGATTTTTATAAAAGCATTTTCCTGAAGAATCAATAAATGCACAAAGGAATAGAAGACACTGAGATTCAAAGTATAAAAATAGGGTGTATGAGAAAGGCAATCTCCAGGTTCCGTATAACAATACTGATTTGTGCAATTTTGCGAGTTAGGTGTTAAAGAAAATTCCTTTGCAATTGAGAGTTGATTATTTTCTTGCATGAATGTATTGCATTCTACTACTTATTTGAATCATAATTAAAATTTGAGGTTTAATTTGCTAGATGAAGAAAGTTGGAATGGGAAAAGAAATGAAGTATATATTCTATTCAAGACTTCAGGGCACTCATGCTATTACCCCATGTCCTTTAAGTTAAATTTTGAAATATTTATTTTGTTTAAGAAAATATAAAGCTGCTGCATTATATCCACAAGAATCAATATAAGTTTGGAATAAATTATTTGAATTTTTAACAGATTATCAACAAAATATCCACTAGTCTATTTTCAAAATGCTAATTTTGAAAACTATTTGAGGTTCTCATTTTTTAAATTATTTTATACTTTCTCTAGTTAATTTCTAATAATTTGGAGATAATTTCCTGGGTCTTTGACCATGTGAGTATAATGTATAGGTATATAGATTAAAATAAAGAAGGAAGAAAAAGAGAAAGAGAAAGAGAAAACAATGGAGAATAAAAATAACTAAGATTTAATTAAAGGAAAGAGGTAAATATTTTTTATCTATGTATTTGTTAAAAAGTCATGTTTAAGGACCAAAAATTTAATCCATGATCAGATTTCATTGAACATTTTTGTTTTATGGTACTGAAATTGAGACAGAGATCCTTCAACATTGAAATTCAAGGATGGAAAATACAGTTATGTAACCCCAAACTTCTTTACCTATGTCTATCTTTGTAAAAATATCGTCTATCCATTTGATTAAGTTACTACACAAGGGCTGGACTCCAAATTAAAGAGGTTAAAGATGCCACTAACACTATATTACATTTATTTAGCTTAATGCTTCTACATAATTCCACATTCTGCGTGATATTTCCGTTTTCCTCCAATGCTAGGCAACAATAATATTTGACAGTAATTTATTTTCTGATGCTCTGACCCTAAACTAAGCCAAGCCAAGTTCTTTAGAAATTCTTAAGTGCCTCAGAGTTCCATCTATTTCACTTTACAACTTTCACTATAATTCCATCACCACTAATTTTGTTTCTGAGTGTATTGTTTGTTATCTCAAAGTTAACGGTAGTTCATTGTTCATCTCCACATTTCCAATCTCTGCACATTCTAAAACTCGCAGATTTAAATCTCATCATACTGTTCATCTGCCCTCAATTCTGGAAAGTTTAACTATTAGCCACAGAACGTATACTGTAAAGTACCATTGACCTGATTCTAAGATCTGATACTTTCTCACCTCAATAGGCTTTTTTCCCACTACCTGTTTTGAGTATATGTTCAAGTCTTAGACGATCCAATACTTCTGAAATGGAATGTATTCCCCATACCTTGTAATCAAAGAAGAGCTTTCTCCAATTTTGTAGATACAATATTAAGCAATCTAATAATTGTAGAACCTAGTTAATTAGTAAATAACAAAATGAAAGGTATTGTTTTGAAAGAAGAAACATCTCTCTAGGAACCAAATAACAATTTAATCAAAGAACATATATTGATATATGGTAGACAAAATTCTAAATGTAGTTGTGTTTTAAATAGCATGCTCCTTGATACTACTACTAAAGGACAGATAGACCATCATTAAAAATAATTAGAAACCCTGAGCTGCAGGGCAAAATAAAAATGAAAAACATATAAATCATGACCGGTGACTGCATGTTCGTTTTTCATATTGTTTCAGGTCATGCATTTCATAAAAGCTTTGGATAATCCTTTCTTAAGAAACTTTTTCAAGGCAATACTTTTTAAAATGTAGCAATCCATTAGTCTACGAAAATTTATAAACTTGCCAATTTATCATAAATTGAAATACAAGATTTTTCTATTTCTGTTTTCTTTTGAGGAAAACTTAATTTCCAAGTTATTAAATGTTAATGTTTTTAAGATGCCTGACACCATTGTTTGTGTTTTGATGATATTTGAATGCTGTTTTCTAATTAATATGAACAGCTATGGTGATTTTAACACTATTCATAACACAACAAGGGAAAAATCAATGAATTGTCAAAGATGAATAAGAATGACATACTGGTAAGAAAAGTATTTTAGTCTTATTTATAATACTGTACAATGAAAAGCAAATGAAACACTTAAAAAGTTGACAGCATTCTTTTCACAAAACTTTGGAAAACTAGAAAAGGAAAACAAATGAAGAGGAAACACAACTGCCTTTTAAAATTGTTTCTTACACCACCAGGAAGAAAACATGAGAATAGCAATCAAAGTTTTTAATTTATATGAAGAAATAAAGTAAAAATGTTCTTAGAGTATGAAAATATTCACATATTTTAATAAAGGGACAGATTTTTATAGTCATATATAAATACTAAAACTTAAAACCATTGAGATTTTTTGACAGCACTACCATTAGATTTGGGTCTGAGTTTTTGTTTTGAATATATGTTGGGGGTGTCATTAAATTTACTACATATGAAATTCATGTTACTATCTAATCTTAATGATAATGTATTATGATTCAAAATCATAAAAAAGTAATGAACAAGAGAAAATAGGACTTTAAATAGTATTGTTTTTTAAAATACAACTTTTTGTTTTATTCATAAATAAATATCTTAATCATTTATTAAATCATGAATCAATATCTTAATAAATTTAAAAATATTTCAAAATTACATAGAAAATATATCAACTCAAAACTAAAATAAAAGCAAATGAAAACTGCATACTCGGTTAGGTTCATTTGGACTAGGGTCCAATTTTACTTGAAAGTCTCTTTGTCAAATTTTGGTCTGGATGATGTATGTGTTACTAAAAGTGGAGTGTTATGCTTCCTACTGTATTGCATTGGAATCTGGTTTTGTCTTCAGGTTTATGAAAATTTCTTTGTAT
Source organism: Aplodontia rufa (assembly GCA_004027875.1). Classification (NCBI taxonomy): domain Eukaryota; kingdom Metazoa; phylum Chordata; class Mammalia; order Rodentia; family Aplodontiidae; genus Aplodontia; species Aplodontia rufa. Next base: position 53,107 of record PVKS010010562.1, on the reverse strand, counting down.
AATTAGATGATCCAACAGTGTGAGCATGTGTATTTAGAATGGTGATGTTCTCTTACTGAATTGATGCCTTTATCATAAAGGATCTTCCTTGTCCCTTTTTGCTGCTTTTAATTTAAAGTCTGTTTTATCTGAAATAAGCATGCCTACTTTTTCTCAAATCTGTCACTCTTTTGCTATAGGTAAAGAAGTTATTTTGGCCCTCTAGCTTCTTTCACTATTTTCTCTTTGTCTTTTGGTTTTCTGCCTTTTAAATATGAAATGACCAAATAAGTTTAGATTTTAGCTTTCTCTCCATGCACCCAACCACCTCTCTGCCTGCTTGGTGTTCTCTAAGTCTCCTGAATGTATGGTTTGAAATCTGTCACTAATTTTGGAAAATTTCTAAACATTATTAACATGACTATTATTCTGCTCCTTTCTTTGTTTCTCTCTGGTATTTGCAGTATGATGTGAAACACCCTTTGTTGTTTTCCCTTGGTTTTTTTAATATTCCAATTGTTTCCCATTGTTTTTCTCTTTGTGTATCACTTTGGGAAGTTTCACCCATGCACAGTATTTGTACATATGAACTTACATGGAAACAGGCCCTTAGCACATGTGCTTAATTCAGTTGGGATGATTGGAGTAGATTGAGCCCTAATTCAGTATGTCTAGTAACTTTATAAAAGCTGCACACAAAGGCTTACACACAAGGAAAGCATTATGTGCAGATTAAAGCTATGATTCTACAAGCCAATGAAATAACAGATGCTAGAAGAAATCCCTAGGGGAAAAAATTCTTTTCATAGTATTATTCAGTGGGAGATTGCTGACACCTTGATCATGGATTGCTGGCCTCCAGAATTCTGAAGTGATAGATTTCTGAAGTTCAAGCATTACTTGCTCATTAAGGTTCTACCAAACTGGTATTCTCTTAGACTCCATAGATGATTCTTTCATCTTTACTTCCCCTCTGTGATTCTCACCCCAAATTTCTAAGTATATGTATATTGTTTGGTTATACTACTTTTATTTGTGATGGTAAATTCATTGTGTTCAGACATCTTAGCCAGAATAATCTTTTCTATGCAAATCTTGTTAAAACTTTCATTTTGTCCCAAAATATCCAACTTTGAGAAATATTCTGTGTTAATTTGGAAATAATGCATTTTCTGTATTAATTAGCTATAGTGTATCATATATGTCCATTGTATCATATTGACCAAGTATTTTATATCCTTTCATATTTTTCTGTATGTAAGTTATTCAGGATTGTGTTTTATTGTTATGGATTTACCCACTCAATTTAGTTCTGAATTTTTATACTTTCTCAAAATTTTACTACTTACATCCAAATGTACACATGTCCCTGCTGCAGTGCTGCGGTGACACATTCTCAGTATGCCATTTCCCTCATTAAGTCATTTCCTGCTTCTGTCCTTAAAATCTACTTACATGGAGAATATATATATATACACACACACACACACATATATATATATATGTATATGTATATATAGACATATATATATATAATGTTTTTTGGTACCAGGGATTAAACCCAGGGGTGCATAACTACTAGATCACATCCATAGCCCTTTTATTATTTATTTATTTATTTATTTATTTTGAGACGGGTTCTCACTAAATTGCTGAGGTTCTCTTTGAACTTGCAGTCCTCCTGTCTCAGCCTCCCAAGCCTCCTGGGATTACAGGCATGTGCCACTACGCCTGGCTACTTACATGGATATTATTAACAAAGCAATCTAGGTTGCATTTGGTTATAGTTCATGCTGTATGTATTTTTCTATCAATTTACTTTCACTGTATTTGTATATTTTATATTCTTTTGTTTCTTTCTAACTGAACTATTATTCCTTTTTGTATTAATTTTGACCGGTATGTTCAAAGTCTGTCATTTTACTATTTGCCTTTGATTTGTTAGAGGAATTTCTCAGTGATTTAGAGTTGCTTGCATTACTCCTTTCATTGTCCCCCCATCTGCAAAACAATAATGGCATGTCAAGTCCTCTTCAAATCCCTCTGCCTGCTCCTTTCATTTCTAGCCAAAGGAAATTTTCTGCTGTAAGCCCTAGTGTGAATAAATTGACGCACCCAGGAAAATCTCTCAATTTTAAGGTAATAGATAACCTTTTTACATCTGAAAAGTCTGTTTATCACATAATAAAACACATTCATAGGTTCCAAGGATTGGAGTATGGATATCCTAAGGGTCCTTCACAAAAATACTCTAAAGGATCAGGGAATGGTGTCATAACCTGTAATACCAATCGTTCATGAGCCTGAGGCAGGAGGGCCCCAACAACCAGGCCAGCCTAGGCAATTTGTTAAGATCGCGTCTTAAAATAAAATCAAATGACTGGGAATTTAGCTCCATAATACAGCACTTACCTAAAATATAGCAGATCCTGAATTCAGTCCTCAGTTCCAAATGTAAAATAAGCATAATGGTAATAGTATTGAAAACCATGAATCATAACAGACCTAAAATTGCACATCTCAGATCTCTTGTGGTAGGAAGAGACAGCCATACCTGCTTCTCTCCTGGATTTCAGATTTGCCCTTTATGAGCGCTTTTTTCAGTCTGCCATGACTTGTGGGAAGTGGAAACATTTAATGAAGAATTTGTCTTGAGAATTCCCTGTTGGTTTAACTAACACTTTCTTAGATATATGCAGAAATCTAAGACTACTCAATCCTGTTCCTTCTTCCTGTGAGTCACAAATGTTACCTGAAAATTTTCTGTCTTCTCTACATCCCTCAACTTTATCCCTAGAGATGTTTCCACAAAACTGTTCCATATCTAAGCTCATCTTTGTACTTGCTTCCTGAAGATCTTGGACTAACACTCCACTTTTCATTTAGCCTTAGATACACAGTTAAATATACATTAAATATTCACCATCTGTCTATTTGTTAATTTCCCCAGTTATCACTTCATTTGAGGAAACTCACATCTAAATAGATTCCTCCAGAAGATCTTGTGTTTAGAGCATTCTCTCAGCTCTTGTAGCATTAAAACAGTGTTTAGCCTGGAATCTTGGACTGGGTATCTGAAGTGGACAAATAGATTTTGTTCCCCACTTTTTCTCTCTGTGTGTCTGTGTCTCTGTGTTTTAAATTCTGCTTCATTGATTTCTTGACTTGAATATGGTTTGGCAATGCTTAATGAGTTTTATACCACTCTAATTCTATAACCTTGACAAATCTTTGACTTTTGCACTGTTGTTCTAGTGGCTATGAGGTACTTGTTTGTTTGCTTACACTTTATTATCAGTCTTATAGATTTATTAAAATCCCTCATTTGTGATCACTGCACGTGAGTTTTCTGTAGTACTCTACAGGACATTTCTACAGGTAGATTAAAGCCTTCCTTTCCTTGCAGAATACTGTCCTGAATTAAAACATCATGTGTTATTTGTGCCCCATTGTTTTACTTGTCTTCGGAGACTCCCACTGTATCTAAGATGTTTTTCGAGGTCTTCTCTTTTAATCATTTTTCCTCTCATGCGCTTCGTATATTTTCCACTCAGTTGTTTTCTTTCTCTACCTTTAATTTTTCATTAAATTTTTCCTATCCAACACCATTTTTTTTGGGAAATCCTAAAATTTAATTACCATGTATGGTATGATTTCATCTTTCTCTTATGTTTCTTAAGATGTTTATCAATTCACTTTTTACTTACTGATTTTCATTTCTTCTCTTCAGTAGCTAGGTGGTAGGTGAGGAGCAGAGAATAACTTGAATACTTTCTTTTTTACAAGTAACCTTAAATTTCCCCCCCTTTCTTCACTATTCTTTTATTTTGCAATTCTAAAAGTCATTCATCCCTTACTTTAACCCTTTCCCCCTCACAGATCCTCCGTTTTCCCAAGGCTGCCTCATGTTGAACACACTTTTAAACCTCTTTCTTTTTGTATTGAACCCATGGGCAATTTACCACTGAACCACATCCCCAGCTTTTTTTATATCTTATTTTGTGGCAGGGGCTCACTAAGTTGCTTAGGACCTTGCTAAATTGCAAGGCTGACTTTGAACCTGGGATTCTCCTGCCTTAAGGTTATGAGCCCTGGGATTGCAAGCATCCACCACCACACTCAGTTTAAACCCCTTTCTCATATTAAGTCCTCTCAGCTTACAGGAAAGGTGGATTTTTCTCTTTGGGGATAACTAAATCAATTGTAGATCTACCATCATCTCCCCTGCTTTCCTTTCTCACAGATGTTTTTATACCCACTCTCCCTGTTGGTTTGCAGTAAAATGTGAGAAAGAGTTTTCTAAATCAGATGTATCTTTTTGACTTTCGAGTACTTCAATTTTTTTCTCATCTGTCATTTTGTGATGAGAATACAGATTTCATTTTTTTCTTCTTTATTTATGTGAAATACGTTGGAATATTCAGACTTAGCACTAGTAGATGGCTTGAACAGTTTATTTGTCACCGTCACTCACAGTGTCCACTGTTACCTTCACCTGCTGTGAAGTCTTCTTCTGCTGTATTATTTTGCCTTGTCTTCTTGTAATTCTTCTACAAATAATACGGCACATTAATTTCCCTGTATTTCATATTGTCTTCTACAGAAGATGAAACTAATTACCAGACTTCATGTGTTATATCCTTCAAGTATATAATGACCATTCCAAGGAAGTTACCATGAAGTTAACATCTTGCTGTGTTGAAAACAGTCACCTCTTAGTGAAATTTTTCTGTCATAGAGATGCCGTAGAAAATAATTTGAATGCTTTTTCTATTTAAAGCATTTTAATACCTAATTTCCAAAATATAGATGAAAGTAGTAATCCTTTGTTCAAATTTCTCTTTGTTGATAAAGCTCAAGGTTACATAACTTTACTAACAGCATGAGAGTATCTCCATACTGTTAACATGTCCTTTTTGCTTGTGGCCAGTGGTGAATCAGAGAATTGAATCCATGCAATCTCTGAATTCTGTGCCCTAAACAGTGTGAAATACTGCTCATCTTCCAATTTTTATCCAAGTGCTCTTTTTCTTGCTGTTTTTTTTCTTAAGTCACTTTCAGTCAGTGAAATGGAAAAGTAACATAAAGGCAAAGGAACTTTTTTATTTGGATTATGATTACATATTACTATTCTCCTTCTAACTAGGAACTATAATTTTTGTTTATAAAACTCAGATGAGTGGCATCCAGCCCAGGAACAAATAAGTGACAACTGCTGAAAGAGATCTTCAACTATCGTCTTTAGGTTGTTGAAAAATAAAATCCATTGAGACAGACAGACTCCACTATTCAGTGAGATGGATCCTTCATCTTATTTGTCTTAAATATAAATAAAAACATTATAAGACTTAGATTCAGACACATAAAATTCTTATATTCTATATATGAGAATAGAGTTTCCTTATCAAATAAATTGTAGGACATATTACTCATTTCTCCTAATATTAAAGATCTTATAAATATTTCAAATTCTGTACGCTTCAATCGATCACTTTCTTTTTCCAGAGCCCCTAAAACATTATTTAAATTAAGTAATATCTATGCCAATCCAATTGTTCTAGATGAAATTCAGAGCTAAACATTTAACTAGTCATTTTTACAGTTGCTCTCATACCTAAAATAACACCATGATTAAGTTATATTAATGTAGGGTTTGTTAGGCTTGTTGGCCTTGATCTTTGTGACCTCTTTCTTGGTTATATACTGAGTTCTCTCTTGCTGTAGTGGTGAGGAGAATCATAATTGACTCTCTTTAGGAAGAGTCACTTTGTCATTATGGTCCTCGCTGAGAATGGCTTTACCATTGCTTCTGGCTTTTTCATGTTATCATGAAACCTGCTTTCCACCTCTTTACTGTAAACAATACAGGAAACAGGGATCCCTGTTCAATCACTTCACATCTAACAGTGCATTAGCTGCACTTTCACAATCACCAATTACATTATCCCCTTTCAGTATAAAATGTTCAAAAAGAGGGATGTGCATCCATTATAGTTAGCAATATAACAAAAAAAATTTTTTTAAACTTTTGTAACTGAGGAAAATTTAGTACTCATACATTAAAATAACAGATATATAAACACATAGTTCCTTAAATCATGAACTTATTGATACTTGATTATTTTTTGCAAATGAATTTTTTAATCTTTCTTAAAACTATTTTTTGTTTAACAAGTTAACATCAAAAATTGAATTGTGTCTTAATAAAAATTTTTTTTAAAAATTGAATTGCAAATTTTTGAATCACCAACATTTTATTATAAATTATCCTTTTCATAATTTTTCTTGGTATATCTGTAGTTTAAAACTATTGCTATCAACTTACATTGATTAATGTGTTTTTCCTATTTTTAAAAGTAAGTATTATATAATCACCAATAAAAATTTTAAGTGTTATGGAAAATAATGTCATGATAGTGAATTTATATTATATTATTTTGGTCTATTTCAAGAATGTTAACATTCTACTTCACTGTGTACCCTTATGCTGAATTTCCATTAAACATTTAAAAAATCTTAACAAGAATTTGGAAACCTGAGTTTCTAGTTTCAGCATTCATAGACAGACTGGAATCACAGATTGGAGCTAGGGTTATGAATAAATAAAAGAAGTTTTATTTATTTTTCTGTTCTTGTGGCACCCTCTCCTCTTGAAAAACATACAATATTTTCCCTGATTTATTTTTTCACCAAAGAATTGGTATAAGGATTTGCTCAATTTCAGTTAACATGAAATATCTAATTTTTAGAATTGTTTCCTTTGGTATTTTTAATGTCTCTGAATTCAAATTAATAAGATTTAATTACATGGCTCTAAATAGATAGCAAAACATATGAGCAAAATGAAAGTATGAAGAATTTTACATCCTCAGGCCAATGGCTTATCTGTCGGAGCATGTTGTGTCCCTGGTGTGGCACAAAAACACTTGATTTCAGTCTTGCTTCAAAAAGAAATTCCTCTGTACAAATGGTCCATGTAGCAATTTGATCATTCACAATTGAAGGGCCACTTTAAACCAGAGTAATACACCCAAGAGAGTCATGGTTTCCACCAAAAAAATCACAATAGTCTTATGCAGTAGTTTCAGGCACCAGAGGGAACAACTTCTTCACAGAGAAAAGCCTTAAAATGAAGTCGAACGTTCCACAAAGAACAAAGTGTCTCCTTTTACTGGTTTGCTAAAAGTGCAGCCAATTTTCTCCAGAAATGCTGCGCCAAACTGACCTTATTCCAATTCTCCTTGTCCTGACTCATCTCCACTTTGACACTCAATGACATTTATGAAGTATTTTGGTAATTTTAAAATCACAAATTTTATTCATTAAGCTAAACCATAATCTGTTTTAAAATGTATAATGATATAATAATAAATAAACTACATGGCTCTACTGACAAGTATCTTATAGGTTAGGCCACGAACGCAGGAACCTTTCCACCATCATAATTGTGTGTGGTAGTTGAGTCAGACCAAAGGAGATGGCAGAAGAACTTGAACAGCAGTCCCAGAATCTCGAAATGAAAGGTATAGGAGACTGAGTTGGAAAATTCCTAGGAGTTAGAGTGGTTATCAGATGTCATCAGTATTTATTGGTGGAAACAGCCAAACAGTAGACAAATATTCAGACTGCAGTAGATAAAATGAACTGAAAATCTGATACCCGGACCATGTCCACAAGTCCAGTTCTGTTTATGGACAGAAATTCCTTCAATTTCTGGACATATTGTTAGAGCAAAATTGCTTGCAGTAAAATACAGACAGTTATTTAGAGGTAGTGGAGAACACATCAGAGTTGAAATCAGAGTTAGATATTAATTTCTACAATTGTACTCCTAATATTTGTGTGAAATTGAATAAACTGTTCACTATTCACTAACTGGAGCTTCAGATTCTTTATCTGTAAAAATGGAAGAGAGAAAAAGTTCAGGTCACTGGGAGTGTCAAATAAAAAAATTAATATACATTAAATACTTACGTATGGTCTCTAAACATAAAACTTAACACTTGATTAACATAATTTCTCTCTTTTCTCCCTTTCTTACTATGTAAATTCTAGGCTATTGTTGATGGCCAGAGAAATGTATTTATGGAAAATTCTTGTAGCAAGTGAACTTTTTAAAAACACAGTATCAGAATGGCACCAAATATTCTGGGTTTACCATAGAGTAGGCCCTGCACCACTTCCCTGGCCAGAGGATTTCAGATTTCCCTCTACTATCTCAGGAAATTCTCAGCTCTGATCATTTCAACATCATGATTACCTTTTCCTTTCCTTTGTCTGTAGAGAATGTTGCATTGCAATATATTCTCAAGCTGTATTAAGACTCAGATTTTTTAAAAACGGTTGACATGACTGATTACAATATTTCATTTCCTCTAGGGTTGGTACTTTTCCTTCTCTGGGACTGGGACATGCCTTGTAATCAACAGCATGGCACATTTAAGTGGTAGATGTTTCTTATTAAATCAAACACAAAGTGATGGTGTGTCTAAAGATTGATGACATTTTAGAGTTAACGAAACATGATAGCAATGTCTACCACAGGCACAGATTTATCTTAGATTCTACAAGCTTTATTAATTTTAAAGTTCTAACCAGGGGCAGTTGTGCACATTCGTAATCCCAGCCACTCAAGAGGCTGAGGCAGGAGGATTACAAATTTGAGCCCAGCCTCAAAAATTTAGTGAAATCCTGTCTCAAAATTTAAAAATTAATAATAATCAATAAAACAAAAAAATGGAAAGGACTGAGGATGTGACCCAGTGGTAAATAATCACTGGGTTCAATACCCAGTATAGAAAAAAGAATTCTATAATGTGTAAAATCATTTTGACCAGTATTTTATCAACAAGTAATTTGAAATTCTCTGAAATTATATTATATGAAATCATATATATTTAAATGTGTACAAAGCTTAAGAACTATAAATATATTTTCCACTTTTCTCATGAGTTAAAATGTATTAATTCTACTTGAAAACCATCTACATTCATCCAATATTCAAAAGAAAGTTTCCCCAAGTTTTCAAAATACTTGCAGAGGCTCTAAATTTACAGAAGATAAATGTGTTCTTTCTTACCTGCAGACACTTTGTGTATTTATATATCATTGCCTGACCAATAAATGATGAAAACATACATTCAAATAATGTACTTCAGAAAAAGGGTGAAGTGTGGAGCATCATCCTGCAAATCAGACTAACATGGGGGCTCCAGCGGTGGCTCAGAGGTCCAGCGCTTACCTGGCCTGTGCAGAAACACAAGTTCAAACCCCAGCACCACGTACACAACAGAGTTTCGGAGCAATGAAGGCCACATGAAAAGCTAAATAAAATTGATTCTCTCTCTCTCTCTCTCTCACTCTCACTGTCCCTTTCTCTTAAAAAAAAATAGACTAACAAGTTAAATTAAATAAAATCAATTATTTTAAAGATAATGAGAATTCTTGTATCTCTACACGTATGTACATATCATCAGTATACAGAATTATAACTATATGCAATTAGTTATATTTCTTGTGCAATGAAAAGTTCTGTATAATACATCTAACTGTGCGGCATTGATTCTAAGACATCAATTTTAAATTCTTAACTTCCCTAAAAGAAGAACTTGGCTTATAACGCTAATTAATAGAGATATTTCTTTCTCAATATGAAAAATAATTGTATATTTGACAATGGAATCTTAGGCTAAATCAATGAAAGAATGATAAATAAAGGTATATAAAATATAAATAAATGTTGTATACATAGGTACTTGTTACTTTTTTTTCATGAAATAAATTGCCTTTCTAGGTAATGTCTTACAGGAAAATCTATTACAAACCAGTAATTATCTTTAAAAGCAGCTAAATTATTCCACATTTCTGTCAAAACTTACAAGCACATTTTTTAACTCTCAAAGTATTATAGTGTCTTAATATCATGTAAAGGACCAAATTATAAAGTGAAACTAATATATGGTGATGATAGGCTAGGTTATAACTTGATAACTTTCATGTTATTTATTTTAAAAAGACCTGAGTTTGAGCTGAGAGTTCAATTTCTTGTGATAAGAAATTTAATTTTATTTTTGAAAAAATATCATAAAAATTATGTTCCTTTACCAATCTTTTTGTATTCATTATTGATTTAATTGGAAATGGATTGATGAACTATATTCATAAAATCATTAAAATACACATAATTTTATGATAAAACTAAAAGTTCATTAATCAAAAAGTTATAGTATTTTATGTTATAATTTACTGACTTTAGAATAGATTGTATTATTATGTAATTATGTATATGTGAAAATCAACAACTTTGTGACTATATTTTTCTCTTAATGGAAAAAATGGGAAGGTTTTTAAATGTCTCCAAATATAGTAGTTTGAGCTAATGCAATACAGTTCATTCTAAAATAGTATGTGTTGCTATTAAAAATGACACGGTTAAACAAACCTTTTTCATGAACATAGAAAAGAGTCAAAGTTTGTGAAATATTGTTAATGATACTACATAGTTACTTATGTTTGGGGGAAACACAAATGTTCATTACGTTTTTTAAATTTGTGCACTTCTGATTTTTCTATAGTGAACATAGGCAATTTTACATCATTAATAATAAGGAAATGATTAATATACAGAATAAACAATAGTCAATAGACCTTAATAATGAGAGCAGTAGCAAATATGAATAAAAATTTAAAGGTAAACAATTTTGTCCTATCATGTGTGTTCTTCTTTAGCCTATATAAAGACAACATAGGGTATCATTTGGCTGATGATTGAGTGTTTATTTTTAGGCAGACAAAGGATATTTGGAAACAACATTTGTACAGAAATAGCTCTGTTCACATATAGATATTTGTTGCAAAACTAGCATTTATATGATCATCAGCCCCCCACTCGTTTTCTCTCTCTCTCCCCCTTTCTTTTCCTTAAAGAACACTGAAACTGGAGCCTTCCTTTGCACATATTGAAAGTCACCCTTAAATAAAGTTGATTCCAACTGTGTCATTACTCTTGAACTTGCAGTAGTGACCTGATCTGAGAGCAGGGCCTTTTCCCAACCTTTGATGTGTGATTGGGACATTAGTTAAATCCTGGACATCAGGTTTTAATTTGCTTTTGTGGAAAATGAATTGCATATCCTGTACTACTACAACAGATAGTGCCTATTACCAATCTTGTGAAGTGGTTGGAGGCACGATTTAAGTCAAATGATCAGGAAAAAAATCATAATTTGTCAGCTTCATTATGTGTCTGGTAATTTGTCTCATTCATAATAACCATTTGGGACATTTTTGATTGGATGTTAGGCATTTATTGTCTCTGACAACAGACTAAGTTGCCACATGTACTCTGGGAGAGGATTGGTTAAAGCATATGGAAACTGTTCTTCCTGCCTATAGAAATATTCAGCAGACCTACGGTTTTAGAAAGTATTAGAAAACAAACTAGTGAGATCAAAACAAAAAGATGTGAATTCCTACAATACTTAATTCATGAAAGTCTTTCACTATATGTGTCTGTCATTTGTATGTTTACAATTTTAAAGGAATGCCATATTTTAAAAGTAACAAGAAACCTTGGAACTTGGAATTCAAAGTGGATTTATCCTCAACAGCAGTGTAAAGCTCTATTTTAGGAAAAATTAATAGCATATGTTTCAGAATTCAGCTCTAATTTGCAATGAATTGCTTCAGTAAAACCACTTATATCAGTATTGTTAATCTTAATGGTTACAAGTGACCCATGCTTTAATAATCCAGACCATCAGTTGAGTACAATTTTTTTTCTAATTAAGAATGTTTGACCACAAGAGGGAGTTCCTTGCCAACTGTTTACTTATCCTCAACAGATATTATGGGCCTAGATTTACAAAGAAAATACTTTCAAATATATTTAGTTGTTTTCTTGATTTTTAGGCTGAGAAAACGATTTTAAAAATCTATTTCAATTTAACCTTCATGAATTTCCAGAATGCAATTAAACTTGCAACATGAAATTCTTAGGCTGATATACATTTCTCAGGAATGGAATGATATATCATGTTTTTGAAGGTTGCTTCCAGATTTGTACCTGTTTGTGAAAAAACTCACATTGCCATATAGGACTCTTTGATGACACAGATATTGCTACTGTACAACGATTTTCTTAACTTGCACGAGTAGATACCTCCATTTACATAAATTGATTCAGATAATTCTGTTGAATTAGTATCAACAATGAATACAGTGCATAATATAGAATGTGATTATGAAGCTACAAAATTACATTGGCATCTTTTAAGAGAGAAAAAAATGTGAATAGTCCAACTAGTGGACTCCTTGGAATACAAATTAAGGCTGTTTTCCTGATGATTAGATACATAATATTCCCAATAATTCAATCATATATTAGAAAGCTAGAAATATTTTCACTTCATAGCAATTTGACTTAAAATTATATGTAACTCAGAACTTTCCAGTAAAGCGTATGCTAACACAACTTTGAAAAAACATCAGTGTAATTAAAAAATACTTTTTTTCAGGCAATATTGTTCTATGCCTCTTTTTCATTTAAGGTAAGGGAGTAAGACTGGTTCAACACTTCTGAGTGATTCCCCCTGGACTCCTGCTGTGATTATTCCCTGTGTCCCACAGCATCCCAAAGTCATGCTCGATAACATCCTTCCTCATCTGATGATTAGAGCAGGAACTGTCTCCATGTTCAAGCATGTGGGTATTTAGAGATAGCCACTCTAGCAATACATATTGAGATAATTAATAAGTGTAACAGCAGTAAATGCAGTGATTTCGACAAAACTTATTTGAGGAAAATGACTGCATCTCACATGTGTTCCTGGTGTGCTTTATAACACTGGTTATAAATGTGGGATATAGAAGAGGAAAATACCAGTGATTCTTTTTGCTGTTCCCTCCCACCCACTATGGTTCTTAGGATCGTATTATTTTAAACCATTTTTGACACATTTTACCACATGAAGTCATGCATTTTTAAGAGCCGTTCTTTTTACAGTAACTTGAACTGACAAGTAAGAAAAGCAGACTTCTTCGGTCACCCAAGCAGTCCTGAGCTCTTGGGAAGGATTCTCCCTACCTGTTTCCAGCACAAAAGATGAGGAATAAAAGGATGGTGTGTATCTATGTATATTCAGGAATAATAATTCAAACAGAACAAAATTCAGGGAAAGACACAAGACACCATGAAAGTACGCACACACACACACACACACACACACACACACACAAATTATAGACAGAAATAGATATGGGATGAATATTCTTTGTTAGTGTAAAGTAATAAGTTGATCCTTTGAGTCTGAGACTGAAGTTAAGATGGTGGTAACTGGAAAAAAAGGAGAATTTATCTCAATTTTTTTCAGCAAGTGATTTTAGAATGTACTGTACTATTTTTTGTGGAGAAGAAAAGTGGTTAATTTTCTTTGCTTCCCTCCTTGTATCCTTTCTCTTCCTCTCCCTCTCTCTCTCTCTCTCTCCTCTGCACACACACATGCACACAAACACATACACAAACATGTTCCCTTCTTTTGGGTTAGTAATACTGAGATTCTCAAGGGATGCACTGAAAATATGCCTAGCACTAAAACTTAGTGAAAACATCTGGGTGTTTTGGTCTCCATGATATAAAAGATCCAGATGTTTGAAAATATGCCTGCTGACTGATGTGTGTGTGTGTGAGCATGTGCGTGTGCATATGTCCATATGTATGTTTGTATAATCTTTATATTCACCCTTTGTTGCCATTAAGACAAGACCTTGTTCTTTATATATTGTCATTACGAAACATAATAATTTCCCAAATTCATTTTATAAACCATTAATACACTGACATTTTTAACATTTTATTTTGGTAAGTCCTTTACAGTATTGACATATGCATTTTCAAAGTTTAATTAAGAATAATACCTATTATATGAAAAGGATATCAAATATCACCAAGTCCAACTATTAAATTTATTGTAGTTGGAAATAGAGAACTAAAGAGACTGTGACTTCCTCATGGGACCATTTTCCTTGCTCTTTCAAAGTAGAATTCAAGTAAATTAAATACAGGGTAAGATACAATGTGAGTTTTATCTTGTGTTCAGGAATCCTGTTTGCATATCATCATAAGTAGCATTCCTATAAAATAAGAAAAAACCAAAGGGAAAATGAACATAGCTTTAGAGCATATATTAGGAAATTTTGTATATATGAACATTTTAAAAGGGGTCGTATGTTAAAATATAGATTTTAGTGATATCTTGGTTTTACTTAACTGATAAAATTTTACTGTCATTGTGCTATTAATGCCTTTGTTATTCCGATTATGATGATAAATTCCATTTCTAAAAGAACATTATATGTATAAACATAATAAACAAATACCCCTAATCAATGTGAATCTTCAATTAAGAAAATCATATAGGTTTCTATTATGTGTTTCAAGGCTGGTAAGATGAATAACATTTTATACCCCAAAAATCTTAAATAAATTCCAACAAACCATTTTAAAAATGTGGTTTAAAATATGCCAAAATAGCCACATGCTGCCACTGGACTGAGGGCTTCAGTTAATACTGCAAAAAGCTATCTTTAATAGTTATTGGATGCTCAGCAGGATGAGCAAGGCTGGGATTAGAGATAATGATACTTGTTGGAACGGCAGGGAGGCAGAAGAGAAAGTGAGAAAGCGATCAGCCTCCCTTGGCTTTGCAAAAGCATGTTGGGGAGAAACTTATATTCAGGAGAACATGATACTAGACAGTGATATACCTTATCATGTAAATATTTCCTTTTCTTTTAAGTTGATGTGTGATATCTATTTCAAATTTAAATATATTGCTGAAATACTTTGAAGCCAGAGATCCCACTGTAAAGCGCTGTCCTCTTGGTACATCTCTTTTCCATGTTACTGTCTCCATTCTATTTCAGTCCTTATCATCATAGTGAAACTAGTATCCTAACATTGTTTCTCAAGCGATTGTCCCATATCCAGGGCCCCTTTAAACTAGTCCACAGTAACTGCAGAGGCCATGCCCATCTTTCAAATGGGCTGTTATACATATTTTGCTCCTTTATCCTGAAACTTTCAAAGGACATTTTCATATCCAATAAAAACAAATTTAATATGCTGACATTTAGTGTTCCCTCTAGAAAATATCAGTCTATTCTTGCAAACTAACACCACTCTCATGTGGAACATTTCTTGAATTTCTGTGTACTTTAGGACTCTTGTACCATGGAGATAATTCCCCTTAGATGGGAACGTCCACACTTGATGGAAATCTGCTACTACTTAAGATCCATATTATTTAGCATGTGCTTTAGATATCTTTCTCAAAATCTATTAAAATGGGTACCTCACTCTCATCTGTTGTGTGTGTGGGGGCAGTGGGGTGCTGCAGGTGAATTCAATGTCTGGAATATGCTAGGCAGGTGCTTTACCACTGATCTATAATTCTAGAATTTGTTTTTCTCTTGAGACAGGATCTCACTAAGCTTTTCAGGCTGGCCTCAAAATTTCAATCCTCCTGCCTAAGACTCCTGAGTAGCTGGGATTACAGGTACGCACTACCTTGTCCAGCTACTGATCATCTCTTTAAGGTAGTCAGTTTGTAGAAGTGAAAAGAGCTCATATGTCAGAATCTGATATTTGTTTATTGGTGATATCTCTCCACCACATCTCATTCCCCTCTTTAGCCGAGGCCGTGTTATATTCACTTTTATTTTACAAGAAGCTCCGTGTGCTACATAATAGGCTCTATGTAAGTTATTTGTGAATTGAAGAACTGATGAATCAGTCAGAGTTTGAATAAAGCAGTAGATCACATCACCATGTAAAGTAGCAAGAACAACTGTGTGTTCGGCTCTGTAACCATTTAGCCAGAACTTTTAGCGTCTTACTCTGCTGGATGCCCTCCTTTCTTCCCTCTGATGTCTACCATTGGTACCACAGGAAGGTCGACAGCAGGAAGAAACTGGAGCTGCAAGGGTCTGCTCCACTAATCCTTCTCAGAAATTCCTTTGGGAAGATTGTTTCTTCTGACCAAAGGTCACAGTCCTTGTCAGAAAAGTCTCTCAGGTCCCCTTTCCATTTTCCAGTAACTGTTGCCTGCTTTGTGCTTCAGATCTGGTTGTGGTATCTAAACCCCTCTGTTACTAATCTTAAGATGCCGCACTATTTCTTTCAGTCTTCCTCCAACCCACTCTTCACGTTGTGAAGAAACAGGAGTTTCTCTTAAGTTTTACTCTTTGATAGTGTTGACTTTTTTTCTAAACAGGGTCCGAACTGAAATACTCCAAGTGTGCATGGATTTGAGACCCTCACTTGTCCTTCTTCTCATGACACATACACTCACTAAAACTTTTCTAAACCTATGCACAGCCAGCATCTTTCACCAAACAGTGTCAAATGTACCTAATATTGTCCTTATTCACAATTGAGAGTCATAATTGCAATCTTTGATTTTAAGAATAACCCATGGATGCACTTAAGCTTGCTTGAATGAGGGAATCATTTGACAACCATCAATATGTAGGCAAAATGATTTCAAGTTTTTCTTTAATATAAGCACACTACCTTGTGTCTTGCTAATGTCTGTAGAGACAAACAATATACACTGTGTAGTTTATCAAGAGCCCATATGATAAAATCATTCATTGGATATTTACTTTAAAAAACTTTTCAAAGAAGTTTGTCTAGAATTGAAATTGATAAATTTTGTAGTATTAATCTCCTAGTAGGAAATGATGCAAAATCAAAGCAAATAAAATACTGCAATACAACCAGTTTTCTACCTTAAACTGAGCACATCCTGTACATTCAACCCAAAACAATTGTGTTTGAGAATGGAACATCATTTTTGTTAGCATTCTTAAATGCTTTTCTCCAGCTGAAATATAGCTGTGCCAATTTGAATCCAATTTTGTAATTAAACATTGCTCCCCTTCTGTGAACCTGTAGTAATGTTTCATCCAAAAGCAGATTATTACACCAAATTATAAGCCCCTAAAAAAGAAGGGGGGCATTATAAATGGAAACACCCATACAACCTTAAGTACAATATAGCAACACAAACAGCATTGCTCTAATGACAGTAATCCCGCTTGCCTTAGCTGTATTCATGCAAATGACAATTTAGTACAGATGTGGCACACATTTGCATGGTTAATGGCATCATTTTTTTGTCCTTTTCTACTCCTCTATAGTATGATCAGCTGTTACGCTTAACATTACAAATTCCATGTGCTGTTCCGAACATTAGTGGAAACAGAAGGCTGGTAGTTTCCTTGTCAGTGATTTAACTAAAACATGCATATGCACAAAAAAGCAAGAGGTGTAGGATGGGTGTGGGGGTGCAAAGGTGGTTAGCGCCTGGCTAAGGCTTTTTTTTTTAATAAAAGATTCACTTTCAAGATTAATCTGAAATGAAATCAATTTTTAATATCTGAAAAACCTCTGTCTATATATATAGTTTCCCTGTTTCAAATACACATTCAGAAATTCAACATATAACACCAGGTCAACATACTTTAGCTAGATTTATGTATGCATGTCTCTCCATTCCATTGTAAGTATTTCATCTCAACTCACAAAAATGCCACACCCATTCTTCGGAAGCTTTGATGACGATAAGTATCGAAAACATTGACGGGTCAATTTAAGAGGGTGACTAATCCACACACGAAATATCATTTTTCCTGCTAGACATTTCCTAATGCTAAAATTGCCAATTTAAAACAGTAAGCCTCATATTAAGAGGCAGATGCATTTCCAGCAAGAAAAATGGTTTGTAATCTAGCATTCTAATGTACTTGAGGAATGCATTACAGAAGGAGGGAGAGTTAAGTTCTAGCCCATGGTGAATAAAATAAGGTGAAGTTTTAAACACATGACACTGTAAAAGAATGTGATGATTTTAAGGAATTGCAAGTGATTCACATTCTTTTGAAAAAATCAGAATAGAACACTTCAAATGCTACATTTTTCTCATTGCTTTTCTGAGTTTCAGAATTTTATCAATTATTAAACCTAAACCTATACCTAAAGGGCTCTTGTCCTCAGTTAAATATTTTCTTATTTTTTCTGCATTAGTTTTCTTCATCTGATTCCATTTGCCGTACTCAGAAGTCCCCACTCCAACACATGCTATCATTTCCCACTGTCTAAAAATGTCCTTTCCTTTAAAATGCATTGCTATAAGTCAGATGCTGTTTATGATTCCTGTCTTTGCCAATATATTTTGTTGTTCTGTTTTAGGCAGTATCGTGTATAACTTCCAAAGGATATTTGTATCTTTATCTACATATATATCTCCTTTTCATCCAATCAGTGATTTGCCCCAACTAATCGATTAGAGTTCTTGCATATCCTTTTTCCTCAACTCAAATCTTTGACCTGAAAATTGGGCCAGTTTCCTTTTCTCAGTGGTTTGGTGCTTGACGAATCGCAGGCTGCAAGCTCCTTGAAAAACATGAACAACTTCAACCAAAGTTCAAGCATCATAAATGCATTTTAAGTACATTATGAGCCAGGCTTTATTGCTATATAGAGATTTTTACCACCTCTTGTATAGATTGATAAATGTGAGAATAACATAATGAATTTAAATAGTGAAGGACCTTAACAGGATTTTAGATTCGAATGCAGAACAGAAACACAGGGAACGCTAACAAATCCAAATCTATGATAATAGTTAAGAGACAGAGCTATGGCAAATTTTATGCAAATTGGGAAGAGGGAATGGATTATTTTTTTAAAAATTTTTCTTTTTCATTTATTTTAAGTGATACATAGAAATATAAAAATGTAAATATTAATATGGTGCCAGGTAATCTTTCAATGCATGTATATGTTGTATAATGCTTATCTATTTCCTCAAATATTTATAATTTCTTTATGGTGAAAACTTTCAAAATTATTTTGTCTAGATTTATGACAGACATGTACAGTATATTATAATGATTTATAGTTACCTTACTGTGCAATAGCACACCAGAATGTCTTCCTCCCCACTATAACTTAGTCCCCACCAATTACCCTCTCTCTATCCTTCCCTTCCCCTTCTTTATCTTGCTTTTGTTAACCACCATTCTACTACCAACTTCTGTGAGACTTGAGGGAATAGATTACTAAGATGCTAAAAGGGTGAAATTAAAAGGAATTGGTGGCATATTTAATATGTAATCAGGGAAGATAGATTATTGCTGGATAATTGGCATTTCTGACTTAAGTATGTGCACAGATACATTCAATAGCCAAGATAAGTAATGTGTGGAAAGTATAAAAAAAATACATATGGGGCATAGAGTACAAGCCTAGAACTCATTAGTATGATTTAGACAGATAACATTAATTGAGTCGTTGGCATCAGCATGAAGGCTCAATCAGAAGAATAAATGAGATAATCTAAGGAGAGTGTATACAGCTAAAAGAAGGTAAAGATTACACAGGCCTTCTGGCACTCATCTGTACATCCAGAGAATCAGGGCTGAGGCAGGAGGTTCAAGATCAGCCTCAGCAACTTAGCAAGGTCCTAAGCAACTTAGAGGGACCCTGTCTCAAAAGAAAAAGAAAAAAAGAGCTGGGGATGTAGCTTGGTGGTAAAGTGCTCCTGGGTTCAATCTCCAGTTCAAAATACAAAAGTCTGTTGATTATGATCAAATGTGGGGAGATGGAGTGTGAAGACAGTGTTGTGGGAAAGCCTAACATGGTGGGCTGGACATCTTGCTATAGCTTGCCTCCCCAGACAATATAGTCATTTCTTTTAGACCATCCATTAACTGTGATCACATGACCCAGGCTTGACTCATTGTTATAAAAGTGATTTGTACTAAAAGAAACATATTAAAGCAGGGCTTGAACTTTTGTCATAATCACTGTGAAAAAAGAGGACTCTTGGTTACCACACTGTTAACATTTTACCTGGAAGCTTCTCATCCCTACCTTTCCCAACACTTAGGGATATCCTTGACTCAGAATAAACCATGTACAAAGAAGCATAAGTTATTTTATAAGAGGTTGATACTTGAGGACACAGCCGCAATGGAAAACAGTTTGAAAGTTTCTTATAAAATTATATATAAACTTACCATGTGAATGAGTGCTACTACTCTTATTTAGAAATAAATTTATATTCAGACAAAAAACCTTTCCATGAATGTTTATAGTGGCTGTATTTTTATAATATAGTACAATTCAGCAGTGAAGAGTCAACTTTTGACACATACAGCGGCTTGAATTTTCTTTAATGTAGTGTGTTGAATGAAAGAATCCAGTTTCAAATAGTTATAGGTGCATGATTCCATTTATAATGCATTCTCTACAAAATAAAAATTACAAATTCTCTAGTTCACGTGGGGTAAGCGTTTGTATGTGTGGGAACTGTGATTTTAAAGTTTTAAAATGAGGAACTTTTTTTAAAATTGGCAAAACAGTTGGAGTAGTGATTGTGTTAGGGGTTGCTTGATTTCATAAAAGTGGTAATAGTATTCATGGAACTCTACACCAATAGCAAATATTAAGTTGATGGTATTATCTGCTAAAAATTGAATAAATTTATTTTAAAAATGAAAGAAAAAATACATGAAAAAGACATTGATAATCAATTTCAGTGTATTGTTCCCTCTTTTTCTAGTTTTTTACATTAGCCTAAACAAGAATCTACAAGAGCGTTAACTGTATCTACAACCATTTTTGTGCTTTTTTTAAAAAAAAAGATCATGAATTCAGAATTCTCACTTTGTTACAATTTTTATTTTCCATGTGCTGTGGACACTACAGCAGTCAAGTCAATATCATTCAGTCATACATCAGTTAAGTTTTGTTATCCTAATACTACACAGTTACAAATTATTATAAACTAATAGCTGAACAAATAGTTTCTTTATTTTTCCTATAGAAGATCTTATCTTCCTTATGTAGCACATCCCTTTCAGTAGCAAGAAAAAGTGACAATAATGAAATAGAAATTTTACCTTAACCAGGTGATTTATACTAATCATTTCTGGAAACTGTGCCTGCTCTTTGTAAGATATGGTGCATCTTTTCATTTCCTGTTTCCTCTAGTTCCTTGCCCATGGTTTCTGGGAACAGGGGTCGGTGTCTGGTTTTCATAAATTTCTGGGGCTGGGGAAATAGTCTTAATCCCATCTTGTGTTCTCTGGTTCATCACATTTGTGTGATGGAATAACCAGTCTGGGCTTCTCTCTGGACTAGTAACTAAGAGCTGAGCATGCCATCCCTCAGCATCATACTGTTTTCTGGTGCCGACGAGATTGTGCTCCAAGCCTAACATTTGATCCATCATTGCTTAGTCTGACTACTCCACTCATCAACTAGGCCATCATTTTCACTGTTTTTCTCACCTGGACCATGGCTCAGAGGCTCCATCGCAGAGCTTCCGTTGTAGCCTTACCCCATGCCTTGCCATCTTAGCCACTCAGAAGGCACTCTCTCAGCCTGGCTTCCTTACGCAGTCCAACTATATGGCACACAGGAGCATGTGTTTTTATACCTGCCATGCAGGACTCAAGAGATGCTCAGAAAAGCCACGCTCTTGTCTTCCTTATAGCTTAATTAATTTTTTTTTTATTGAGACACTTTCAGAAGAATCTCCTTTAAGAATCCCAAGAATCCCAAATTCAAAGTGTGACAAAGCTGAGCCTTAAGATTTCATGTTATTATTACCCATTTCTCCACTCTGGGACCTACATGGAAAGAATAGATCACATATATTTTTGAGCCCTATCTCTTTCATTTGGCTCTTCTTATCCCATCAGGCATAACGGTGGTAGTGGATGCTGGATTCTTCCCTTCTGCAACATTCTGTCCTTTTGTTTCTAGCAAGAAGTGGTCTAGTCTACTTCTTGGCACTTCAGAGAGCTAAATAAGGCTAAATCTAATTTTTGCCCTAGGAACTTCATTTGCAAGATGACTGTTTTGCTCAGAAGCTGAAAATCCTGCTTCAGTTGTCAGAAGATGTGTTTAAGCCTTTCCTTTTGCATAGTTTATTTGTTAGGGGTTTAAAACATTATAGACAATTCAAACAACTTTCAACCCCCAAATCTGGAAGTTGTTTAACTCAGAATTATCCTGCTAAAGACTCAGGGAACTGCTACTATTACTAAGAGAGTTTTCAAATCCAGTGGTCATTTCATGTAGGGTCATACTTCTGCTGCTATACCTTAACAGACTTAATGTTTCACAATTTGCATCTCTTTCCACTTTGCACAATTCCAAATTCAAATAATGCACGAGAAAATATGATGGATGGGATCTAAACCAAATCTGAAATCCTGTCTGTAAGAAAGTCTGAAAATGTAATTTTTAATTAATATAGGAAGGCACAATAGACATAAATTGAAATGGCTATTGAATAGGCCAATTTATAGTGTTCATGACATGCAGCATTACAGGCAGTGCATAGCATGGAGTAATTTCAATACATCTTAAAAGTCTTGTTATTGTTATTGTTATTATGCATACTATGTCTTAAAATTTTAATCTATCCTACTAATACTCAGACAGGTGACTTAAAATAACAAGTGAGATAGTTACATACATTAAATGCATAAAAGAAAACCATATGAGTTTATGCATCTGAATTTCCTTAATACATTAATTTGATTTACTATCTTTTTTCAGAGATGGATCTTGCTATATTACACAGCCTGGCTTTGAACTGCTGGGCTAAGGTGATCTCCTGCTCAGGTTCCTGAGCATCTGGGGCTACAGGAGTGCAACACTATGCCCACTTTCATTATTAAGAATCTTTAAAATAGACAAAATTTAAATTTGCTCACTAATTCCTTAACCTCATTATATTTGAAATATGAAAATACTCAACATTATTTAGGGGAACATTTGCCATTTAAAAAAAAATCCACTCAAATGGAATTGTAAATAATCCAAATTAATATCCCAAAGTTTACTTTTTATGAAGCCAATAGTGTGCTTCATTCTTATTTTCTTTGATTCATTGTGTTCTCTTCCCTTCCATTCCTGGATTTTTCCAGCTCACTGTATCTTTTTTTCCCATCTTTCCCTTCATCTTTATTTTTTCGTCTTTTTATGTTTGCGTTACTCAGATATTTGGGAAGCATCGTTTTACTTTGATAGCCTTTCTTCATTAGTAGTTAAATGGACTCATTTAAAAAGGTGCCTATATTTTAATAAGTTGCTGAAAATTAACATAATAACTGGCTTATTTTCAGAGAAATATCTATTGATTTACTCTGTCTTTGGTTATCATAGAATCAGATTTCTTTTTTTTTTTTTTCTTTTTTAAAGAGAGAGGGACAGTGAGAGAGACAGAGAAAGACAGAAACAGCTTTATTTAGTTTTTCACACGGCCTTAAATGCTCCAACACTTAGTTGCGTACGTGGTGCTGGGGTTTGAACCCGGGTCCTCGTGCCTGCCAGGCAAGCGCTGAAACCACTGAGCCACCACTCCAGCCCCACAGAATCAGATTTCTATGCAATTGAAATTTTGACCAGTTATAGAGGACGATGATATGACTCCTGGTTGCTTGAACTGTCTTTATGCATTTCCAATATCAATGAGATCATAATATATAAATCCTCAAAGGGCTCAGGAAATTTTTATTACAGTAGACAATTCTTATCCATTAGAATTTGGCTCCTAATATTTTCATTTTAATTTCTACTATTTTTGAGAAAATTCCTGAGTACATTCAGGAATTCAGAGCATAATTAAAACCATGTAGACAAATGACCAAAGGAGAACATAACATCAAAGAACTGAACAATAGAGTTTGAAATAACAGCTTGAAAGTAGGTGTGATTGGGGCTGGAAAGATGGCTCGGCAGTTTCGGCGCTTGCCCTCATGCCTAAGTACATGGGTTCAAACCCCAGCAACCACTTACACAACTGTCAGAGCAATGAAAGCCATGTGAAAACCTCAATAAAAACTGATTTTCTCTCTCTCTCTCTCTCTTTCACTGTCCTTCTCTCTTAAAAAAAGAAAGTGGGTGTGATTAAGACTCAAGTGATTAGGGCTGGAGCGGTGGCTCAGTGGTTTCAGCGCTTGCCTGGCAAGCATGAGGACCTGGGTTCAAACCCCAGCACCACGCACGCAGCTAAATGTTGAAGCAACTAAAGCCATGTGAAAAACTAAATCAAGTTGTCTCTCTCACTGTCCCTCTCTCTTTTTATAATTAAAAAAAAAAAAAAGACTCAAGTGATTGGCAGAATAGGCAGAAATCATGGTCACGGCTTGAGAAGGCCAAAAACTTAATGTTAACTGTGCTCATGTGTGAATTATTCTATAGACTATGAGGAAAATACAGGGAATTAAATCATAGAATTTGTATGCAATTAATACACAGCAAAGAAAAAGCAATTTTTCTGACCATGGGAACCATAGTAATGTCTAGCCTATGTAACATTTATTTCAGAGGGGCTGGAGCAGTGGCTCAGTGTTTATGGTGCTTGCCTGGCATGTGCAAGGACCCGGGTTTGAACCCCAGTACCATGTATATAACAAAGTTTTGGAGCAATGACTGTCCCTCTCTCTTTAAAAATAAATGATTGCAGATGGGGTACATCATACATGAGGTTTTTATGAAAAGCTTTACTAAATTTTATAATTAAAATTTTTATTTATGTCTATTTTGGTTTAGTCTTAAAATATTTAATTGACAAATGAAGACTGAATATATTAAATGTGTACAATGTGATAATTTGATATACATATGCATTGTGTAGTGATTATTACAATCAAATTAGTTAATACATCCATAATTATCTATGCTATACATTATATCTCCAGAACATGTTCATGTAATAACTGAAATTTGCATGCTTTGACCCAAGTTTCCTATTTTCTCTACCCTGCACTCTTCACCAATATCAACCACCATTTTATTTTCCGCTGCTAGGTTTTGTGTATGCAAGCCTCATTTTTTAATATTAAATAGTTATTTCTACTTCTTTCATTCATTTCTTTCTGGTTGAAGTTCCTAAAACATGATAGGATCACATCAAGTTTAAGATTTGAATGATGAAGTGATTAGAAAATTCCTAATGGTGGTATAACAAATTTTCTAGGTAGTTTTAACTTATACTAAAGCTATGAACTATTTGATTTGCTCATATGGTGAGACTACTAAATTTCTATTAATTCAGGGTGACTCCTAAACTTTAATGGAATTAAAAATGCTGAAGAAATGTAAACAAACAATAATTTTGTCATTAAAGTTAGACAAAGTAATGAATAATAAGATATTTTAGTTTAAGAAAGATATTTACCACAAATAAGCATAAATGAATCAATGCATAATAGCCTAAATATTTATTTTAGATGTATTGTACAAAATCCAATAGGATTTAAAATCCTGTAAAGGTTACTTTTTAACAATACCAGACATCTAGATTAATCACAGATATCTGAGAACAGCTGGTGACTATATTTTCACATCGAATAGAAAGTTTTTCTTTGTTTTGTTGAATAGGGCTTTATAGTTCAGTGATTAAATGCATGGACTTTGAGGTCGAAATTACCGTAATTCAAATGCATGGTATACATTACTATATGCCGTTAGGAATGACAGTCTAATCTATCTGTTCCTCAGTTTCCTCATTTGTACGTGGAGGCAAAAGTAGTTCTCTTCCTTTCATTAACATTAATATGATTCATGTGAAGTACTTTAGAAATGTCTTCAACAATCACTAACCAGTTATTATATTAAAATATAGAGAGAATTTAAAAAGAAAAATCAAAATTTTTCTTTAGTACTCATAATTTACTAAAAATGATAAAGATTTCTGGTTATTTATGCTGGGTTTGTTTTAACATTGTGTTGATGCATCTAAAGTGCATGTACATGAAAATGTTGGTACATCTCTAAACACAATTTATGAAGAATCAAAGAGAGAGAAGAGTCTTGAATATTTGTTCAGTTGGTTTTCTACAGTGGTAAAAGTTGGTAGCATCTTTTTTCCAAAGTGTGCTTTATTCATGCTTTATTAAGTGAATGAGCTTTCTGGTTTTAATTAAGTGGAGTGTTTGTATATGTGTATGCTTATTTGTATTTTCAGAGGCAATAGGGCTAGATTTTAATATACAAAGAAAGAAATGGCCACTCAGAAAGTTCAAGCCTGTTCAATTAAAAATCTTAACCTGATAGTTTTATGCAATGCAAAGTTAATGAACTGGTTTGAATTCCATGAAGTAGTACTTTCTCTTTATCTGAAATGGCTCATGGATCTCATATGAGCATACCTAATATTTCTGGAGCATTACCTCTTCATAGGTATAATCATACTGTGTATCAATAAAGATAAAATACATGGTAAGTGAAATTTTGCTTTCTGGCTGCTTTGGAATCATGTGGCTACAGCCATCAGGCAGATAGTGAGATAATGAGAATGGGGATATTCTTTAACTTTGAAAACATAGAAAAGTTTCCAAATGTGTAATCGAGGAAAGTATAGGTGATGGCAAATATGGCGTACTTATGAGGTCAGCAGGTTTTAATTTTCAGGAATTCAAGGAGCAAATCTGTTCAGGATATTGTTTTAAAGCAGAGAGAAGACAAAGGAATAATGGAAATAACTGGAATGTAGCTAAGCCAACTGTACCCTGTTATGTGGTACGGTACTGAAGAAAGACTAGTGGACTTCCAAGAGTGAGGACTCACAGTTCTGCCAAAAACTAACCTGAATGGCTTTAGATGAGCTGCTTGACTTTTCTCCGGGCCTCAGTTTTTCCCATTTATAAAGTAAAGACCTTAGTAAACATTGGTTGAACACCTGCCATGTGCCAGCTGTTGAACTAGGCGTGGGAGACAAAGAAAGAAGGCACAGTCTCTGTTCTGGATTAAGAAGCTTACATTTTAAAGAGGCAGGCAGGCAGGACCCAAACAAATGCAGTGAGGTGCTGCAAATCCTGTGATTGTTACCTCTCCTAAATGGAAAAAAGAGGGAGAGAAAAAATTGCACAATTTTAGTTGAAAGTAGGGGCAGAGAAGTCAGTCACCAATTGTGACACAGCACTTTCTAGGCAGACTGAGAGTGGTGGACATTCTAAACATATGATCACATATGGCAAAGTATTATTAAATAAGTGTAAGTATTATTAAAAAATCTTAAATGCCTATGCATTTTGAGAAAAATTATATTCATTTCAGGTAATTGTAGACATCATAGTAATCTGCCAGGAAGGTGATGCTTACACTGTGTGCTCTGATACAATTCTATTTCCCATTCATATGAATCAGGTAATTTTCCTAAGCCTTTTGGATTTGCTTCTTACAGTAGCTTCTCACATAACAGGTCTGTTAAGAATCCTTGAGACACTTCACTTTAGAATGTTCTTACAAACTCTGTGGCTATCATTCTCCATCAGGATGAATGTTAGGCATCCCCAGTGCATGATTGTGATTAGACTCCATATTCTATTGGATCATTGCTGAATGATTATTCAGTGATAATGATGTAAGTAATCAATAAGGAGAGTCAATAAGATGAGTGTACGCTCTTCAAATTAAACGTTGGTCTAACAATGATAAGGGAAAACTAGCTTAGGATTCTTGTTAAGTAAATCCTCCACACACACATAAGGGAATTTTGGCCACTAAATGGCAGTTTAGGTAAAAATACATAGCCATAAAGTTTTTTTTTAATCTTTCTTTTTTTTTAAGAGTGAGGGAAAGAGAGAGAGAAAAGAGAGAATCATCTGACCTTCATTTCTCTGACATTTAGTTGTGTATGTGGTGCTAGGGTTCAAACTCAGGTCCTTGTGCATGTCAGGCAAGCACTTTAACTACTGAGCTACCATTCCACCTCTATGTTTTCAAAGCCCTCTGGATAGCTGAACAGTCAGAAAAACTCTATTTAGAATTATGCATGTGAAATAGACAAGAAATTTATCCTAAGAATAGCTTATATCACATCAAAATAAAAGCACAAAATGATTATTTTTAGTCAATTCTAATTCTGGGCCGAAGGTACTGATTAAAATTTTCTAACATAAAAGAAGTGCTGTCACATCTTGACCTATCATCAGATTTTAGGATTGGAAGACTGAATATATATGAAATTTAATTCCTTTAAATTAGATCCAGAGAAAGATAAGTTCAAGTTGACACAAGTCTGTACTCCATACTCTTGATTTAGAGCTCTTTCACATGTACCTCCCAGTTTGTTATATCAACCTGACTGTAAATACAAATTCAAAAGATTGGAGAACTTGTGAGTTTGAAGAACAAATTCTATTAGACTAATTTAATTTTAAAAATCCGTATTTAAACATATCATTAAAATTCATGGTTTTTTGTTTTCAGGGTACTATATACATATTATATAAAATATACATATGCATAAACTGCCTTTGAATCAAGTGATTTCTGTTCAGGGGACTCTGAATCTGTTAAAGGACAGATAATGCAAAAAATAAAACTTAAAGCTCTGGTAACAAATCACACTAGAACTGTATCTGAGCCAGCATGCCCTGTCATAAAACATTACTCTACAATTCATGGTTCTTACTTTTGAACATGGGTATAGGAAACCTCTTGAAAACTGTCATCCAGATCCAAAAATGAGGAGGAACAAGCCTAGGGAAGATGGTTCCTGGAAAGCTTCTGACATTGCTGGTATTCAGGGAATAAGACATTTATAAAGAAAATATTTAAAGGACTGATTATTTTATCAACATGCCTTGTAAAATATTGTTACTGCTGTAAAACATGATAAAGTCTGACTTTTCTTACAAAGTTTCTTCCAAAACCTTTTCATCCTGTTCTTAATATCTATAATGTTCAACAGATCTTAAACATTGTTGAAAATAAACGACCCAAGTTAATATGCTCACTGTTTTTCTTTTCCCTATATATGCCACTGAGTGCATGCCAGTTAGAAGACTTAACCACAAATTTGTTGAATGAATACATGGTAATTTTCAAAGTAGGAAAATTTTTAATATATCAAATAGAATTATTCAATTTCCTGGTCTTTAAACATTTTATTAGAGGAATAAATTCTTACTGAGAATTATAGTAATCACAACTTTATTATCTCCTGTTTATTAGGGGCATTACACAGCAAGTAGACACTGGGATATCATTTGCTCAGTAGATGTAAATACCAGAGATTTTTCTCATATTAGTACAACCACTTGAAAAAAAAAGAAATTTGATAAAAATATGAAAGAATAGCTTAACCAATATTCAAGGAATGCTTTTTAACTATGTCTATGATCCTTGTAATTCAAACAGGAAACATACTGAGAATTATAATGTGATACTGAAATTTAGATGAACTGCTAATGACAGCCAGACATTAGCCAGATCATCTCATCTCCTTTAAGTAGATGCTATAACCAAGGAATCATCTGTGGGCCTTATATTTTCAGAATATTGATAACACTATCAATGTGATAGAAGTACTTCAATAAATAGTCCAGTATTTGACTGTTGGCAATAACTATAATTGTGAAAATAGAAGGAACTTGGACGTGACAAAATGAATTGGACTTTTGTAGATCAAATCCTTCTCTATGTCATTTTTTAATAGTCTGTGCATGTAGGTAAGCAGTGTTTATAATGCTTTATTGAAGGAGGAATCCTGCCCAGATTGCTTATATTAGCTTTGGAAGCTCTTTGTTAACTATGCTTCTAGAATTACAGTGAAGCCTGAGGCCACATTGAAGGGTAATTGAATGACTTGATTCTTAGTAGTAAATTGCAGAAATTAAGGAATAATTTTCCACACTATGATTATTGACCTCATGAAAGCTATTAATGTCATTAAAAGGCCTGACTTCATAAAGATAGTCAAAGATCATGGTTGACTTAGCTTTTTGCCCTTCTACGTCTCTAACTATCCCAGCTGGGGTCATTCCATTCATTCTTCACTTATTCAGTAAATATTTAAAATATTTATTGAGTGCTTGTTTTGTGCTAAGCCTTTCACTTGATGTAGGATTAATAGGGAGTGAAAAAGGCATGATTAGTGTAGGAAAATCAGATTTCATACTGGGCTTATTTTAACCATGCATGCAGCTTCAAGTAGCTTTGTCACCTTCTTGCCTTCTTACATCATAGTTATTTCCTTGCTTCCTGGCCTAATGTTTGAAAGATCATTTTATCTTTCTAGTCTCTTGACTGTAATTCTTCCCCTAATCTCCAGAATTCAAGCAAGTCTTTCACCACTGTCCCAGTCTCCACATCATCATAATCATCATAAGACATCTAAAAATTGATTATTTCCAAATTCCTTTGAAAATCTATTTGTCTTCCATTCTGGGAGTATCAGAATCTTTTACTGAAATTCTCCAACACTGGAATCCTTATCTGCTTCCAGATTATCAACTAATTTCTTACGTAGTGATTGCTTCAAGACCTTTACTGTAATTGGAGAGCGGTAAAATTAACACACAAATCTGGAAGGATATAGAATATTTATGTTTTGAATAACATCTGCCTTAACTTTTTGGATATGATGTCATTGAATCATAAGCATGTTGTGTTCATCTGAAGTCCCTTAGCATGTGATACATGATTATTTTGTTTTACTAAATATTATAATATCAGTCCCAAGCAGTTATAAAGATTAGACGAAGAAGATCAACTCATTTCTTATTCAAGAATGACTTAGACAGTTTGATAAAGAAAAGGGAATGATATCATCTTCCAGCTGCCCAGTGTTTGTTTCCCGCTTTGGGGATAACTTTAAAATGGTCCAATGCTTCAGTTATAGGTTGGGTCAGCACAGTAGCACACCTGCGGACATTTTTAGTAATAGATCCAATGGCTGCATTTTGTTTATAGTTTTCAAATTGAGAAGTAGTTTGCACACTAAAATATCTACCAAGTTCACAACTCGGTGGTTTTAAATATATTCAAAGTAATATTTTTGTTGCAACCCTCGAATTCAAGAATATTTTATCAGCCCCAGAAGAAATCTTGCACTACCTATTTTCAGTCACTATCATTCCCTAAAGCCATTTAAATCTGTGATCTGCTTTCTGTATCTATGCATTTGACTATTCTAAACATTTCATAAAATAATAATGATACAACATATAAACTTTTTTATCTGACTTCTTTCACTCAGAATGTTTTAAATGTTTATACATGTGCTGGAAGACTCCGTATTCTATTCCTTTTATTTCTTTTGGTTAAATAATATCCTATTGTGTGGATATACTCTTTTTTATTTATGCTTTCAACAGTTTATAGACATTTCAGGTGTTTCCACTTTTTGTATTATGAGTAATTCTGCTATGAATATTCAAATGGATTTGTAGGTACTCATGTTTTCAGTTCTAAGAATTCCTAGACCTAATGGTATTTTATGTTTAACTTATTGAGGAACTGCCAAATAATTTTTGAAAGCAGCTGCACTATTTTACATTTTGACCAGTAGGGCATGAGGGCTCACGTTTCTCTAAACCTTCACTAACCATTGTTAGGATCTGACACTTTAATTATTAATATTCTAATAAGTGTGAAGTTGTTTTGATTTGCGTTTTTCTAATGAATGATGTGCAATTTATTGTTCATTTGTACTTCTTTTGATAATTTTATAATCAAATATTTTTGCTCATTTTTTAGAGTTTTTTTTTGGACATTTTATTCTTGAGTTCTTTCTAATAGTTCTTATATATTCTGGATATAAAACCCTTACCAGATATGTGATTTCAAACATTTTTCTCCATACTCTGGATTGCCATTTCATTACCTTGATATTGTATTCCAAAGCACAAATGTTTTAAAATTTGATAATTTATGTGTTTTTTTTTCATCTGTTACTTGTATTTTGGTGCCATACCTAATATCTGATGTCAAGAAAATTCACAGTGATGCTTTCTTCCCAGAGTTTTATAGTATTAACTTTTTTATTATATTTTATTAGTGAATCATAGTCTTACATACTGAAGGGATTCGTTGATACACATTCATGCATTCACATGATATGACAATGTAACTTACCCGATCCTTACCCAGGATTCCTCCCCTCTTGCCCTCTCCCTGGCCTCATATCTCTACTAAGTTCCCCCTGATTACAGCTATAAATGTGTGTAATAAATGTACAATTTTTTGGTTTTTCTGGTTTTATATGCCTTCATGAGTGTTATTTATCTTCTCGGGGGAAGTAAAGTATACTATACAGTATTTATAACCCCCCATTTATCTTTCCCATCTTCCTCTTTCACCCTCTACCTTTGTCCCCACTTCAAAACTGGACTTCCCCAAGATAATATTTACTCCAAATCTAATGAGTCTAATATACAAACTTGACTATTTTTCACCCTATCCTTAGTTTTATTCTAGCTTCCACATGTGAGAGAGAATATTCAACATTTCAGTCTCTGAGTTTGACCAATTTAAATTAGCATATTTTTTTCCATTTCCATCCATTTACCCACAAAGTCCATGATTTCATTCTTATTCATAGCTGAGTACAACTCCACTGTATACATATGTATGTATATATGTATGTACGTATATATATGTATATATATACATATATGTGTATATATGCATATACATATATATACATACTTACACACATACACGCATACCAGTTTTTGGATCCATTCATGCAGAGGAGGGGATCTGTATTGATTTCATAAGTTAGCTACTGTGAATTGTGCTTCTACAAATACTGATGTAGCTATGTCCCTGTAATATGCTGATCTTGTATCCTCTGGAAAAATAACCAGAAGTGGGATAGCTCAGTCATATGAGTTCCATATGACTTAGTTCCATCCCTAAGCTTTCCAGAGTGGCTATACTGGTCTGCGGTCCCACCAGCAGTGAAGTGTTTCTTTCTCCCCAGAACCTCTCCAGCATCTGTTCGTATTCTTCATCTTTGCCAATCTGATTGAGTGATGTGACATCTTATTGTAGCTTTGATTTGCATTTCTCTGATTGCTAGAGATATTGACAAGTTTTTCGTATATTTATTGAGCTTCTGTATTTCTTCTGCTGAGAAATTTCTGTTCAAGGGGTTGAGGATATAGTTCAGTGGCACAGCACTTGCCTAGCACGCACAAGACCCCAAGTTCAATCCTCACCCCTGAAAAAAGAAAAGAAAAAGAAAGAAAGAAAAGTTTCTGTTCAGGTCTTTAGTCCATTTATTGATTTGGTTGAATGTGCTTTTGGTATTCAGTTTTTTGAGTTCTTCATATATTCTGGATACCAGACCCCTGTCAGAGGAGTAGCTGGCCATGATTTTCTCCAATTTTTTAGGCTCTTTCTTCACATTCATGACTAATTCCTTAGCAGTGCTGAAGTTTTTTAGCTTAATTGCATCCCACTCATTGATTCTTGGTTTCAATTCTTGTGCTATGGGAGTTAAGGAAGGAGGTATCTACAACTATATGGTGGAGTGTTGATCCTATTTTTTCTTTTTATAGTTATATAGTAGCTGATTTAATTCTTAAGTGCTTGATCCATTTCTATTTGATTTTTGTGCAGGGTGAGAGAAAAGGATCTATTTTCATTTTTCTGCATATTACTATCTAGTTTATCCAGAACCATTTGTTGAACAGGCTGTCTTTCCTCCAAGATATGTTTGTGACACTTTTGTTGAACATCAGATGGTTAAAGATTTATGGATTTGTCTCTGTGTCTTCTATTCTATTCCATTGTCTTCTTGTCTGTTTTGACACTAATACCACATTGTTTTTGGTAATATAGCTCCATAGCATAATTTCAGGGTAGGTATTGTGATACCTTCTGCTTTTTTTCTTTGATTAATACTGCTTTGGTTATTCTGAGTTTCCTCTTCTTCTAAATAAATGTGAGAATTGATTTTTCTATATCTGTGAAGAATGATAGGAATTGCATTGAATCTCTACACCACTTTTGGAAGATTGGTCATTTTAATTATCTTTATACTGCCTATCCAAGAACATGAGATGCCTTTCCATCTTCTCAGGTCTTCTTCAGTTTATTTTTGCAATGTTTTGTAATTTTCATTGTAGGGGTCTTTTATTTCATTTGTGAGGTTAATGTCTAAGTATTTTTTTTTTTAGGTAATTGTGAATGGAATAGATTTCCTGATTTCTTCATCAGTCAAATCACTGTTGGAGTACAGGAAAGCTATTATTGATTTATGGGTGTTGATCTTATACCTGGGATTTGTTAAATTTATTTATAAGCTCTAGAAGTCTGATGTTGGAAAGTTGTTTTTTGGAAGGGTTCTTCAAGGTATAGGATCATATCATCAGAAAATAGAGATCGTTGACTTCCCCCTTTCCTATGCATATCCCTTTGATTTTGTTCTCTTTCCTGATTAGTCTGGCTAGGGTTTCAAGCACTATATTGAATAAAAGTGGTGAGAGTGGACATGTTTATCTTGTTCCAGAATTCAGTGGGAATATTTTCAGTTTTTCACCATTTAGTATAATGTTGGCTGTGGGTTTGTCATAAATGGTCTTTACAGGGTTAAGATAAGTTTCTTTGATGCATATCTTCTCCAGTTTGTTGAACAAGAATGGGTGTTGGATTTTATTAAAGGCCTTTTCTGAATCAATATAGATGAATATGTGGCTTACTACTGTTTAAGTGATGAATCACATTTATTGATTTGCATAAGTTGAACCAACCTTTCGTGCCTGCCTGGAAGAAGCCCCCTTGTACAAGATGTATTATCTTTTTTATGTGTTTTTGAATGCAATTTGTTAGAATTCTAATAAGAATTTTTGTGTCCATGTTCATCAGGTGTATTGGTCTGTAGTTTTCTTTTCTTAATGTACATTTATTGGGTTTTGGTATCAGGGTTATAGTGGCCTCATAAAAAATGTTTAAGAGGATTTCTTCCATTTTGATTTCATGGAATAATATAATCAAGAGAAATGTTAAGGGTTGAAGTGATCTCTTAGTGGTAGAGTGCTTGCCTGGCATGTGCAAGGAACCAGGATTGAATATCAGCACCACACACACACTTAGGTATTGGAAAAACAAAAACCAGATGAAAATCTAAATAAAATGAGTTTCTCTTTCTCTATCACTATCCTCCTCTCTCTCCCTTCTGTAATGATATGGAAGAACTCAGCTAAAAATCCATAAGGTCCTAGGCTTTTCTTTTATGCAAGGTTTTTAATTGCTGTTTCAATTTCAATACTTGACATTGGTCTGTTTTGCATTTCTGTATCATCCCGTGTTAATTTAGGAATGTTGTATGTGGCTAGAAATTTGTAAATGTCTTCCACATTACCCAGCTTGGTGGAGTATAGTTTTTCAAGGTAGGTTCTGATGATCTTGATTTTAGAAAGGCCAGTGGTGATCTTTCCATTTTCAACTCTGATTTTGTTGATTTCCTTCTTTTCATTCTTTTGGTGAGAATTGCTAAGGAATTGTCAGTATTATTTTTTTTCAAAGAACTAACTCTTCATTTCATTGATTCCTTGCCTTGCTTTTGTTTCTCGGTGTCATTCATTTCATCTCTGATCTTTATTATTTCATATCTTCTACTAGTTTGGGGATTGGAATATATTTTTTTGTGAGGATTAAGTGGGAGCAAAATCTTATTTATTTGGGATCTCTCTAGATTTTGGATGTAGGCACTCAGTGCTGTATATGAACATCTTAAAAAGGTTTTCATGCTATCCCAGAAATTTCTATATATTGTGTCCTTATTCTCATTTGTTTCCAAAAATTTCTTGATTTTTACCCTCATATCCTTTTTGATTTCATTTTTAAGAAGGTATTATTCAATCCCCATGTATTTATGAGACTTCTGTTTTTCTTGGTGGTGTTTACTGGGTTCATCCCATTATAATCTGAGAGGATATATGGGATTATGGCAGTTTTTCTTTTTTTGGTATTTGCTAAGATTTTCTTTGTGGACTAGAATATGATCTATTTTGGGAAAAGATCCATGTGCTGTTGAGAAGAAGGTAAATTGAGCTGTTTTTGGGTGGAATCTTCTATACATACCTGTTAAGTTCATTTGATTCATAATGTTGTTTAGGCTGGAGATATCTTTCTTGTTTTTTTGTTTTCTTAATAAAGACATATTGAATTCCAGCAGTATTATTGTTTTTGTCATCTATAAGGGAATTTATGTCATAAATATATTTTTCCATGTATTTAGGAGCACTGATGTTTGGGAAATAGACATTTGCTATAGTTATATCTTTTTGTGTATTGTTCCATTTACTAAAATATAATTTCCTTTGTCTCTTCTGATTAATTTTTGGTTGAAATCTACTTTGTCGATATAAGTAGCACAACTCCAATTTGTTTTCTAGGTCCATAAGCCTGGTGGGTTTTTCCATCCTTTCACTTGTAACATGTGGATGTCTTTGGCTTTAAGATTAAATTCCTGTAAGCAGAATATTGTTGGATTTTATTTTTTAATCCATCTGCAAATCTGTGTCTTTTGATTGGGTCATTGAAACCATTCACATTAAGCGTTAGAATAGAAATGTGATTATGGATCACTCCCATCATGATTTTTTGCTGTTTTTTGTGTTCTGTTAGTTATCTGTTAATTGATTACACTTTATTGCATTCTCTCTGATTTTGGGCTTTGGGAATTGTTTTCTAGTTCCTCTACTTGAAGTTTAGCTTTCATGGTTCTTTGTGATGTTGGTTTTGTGCTCATGAGGCTGCTAGTTTGTTCATGGATTGTTTTTATTTCCCCTTCAAATATGAAGCTGAGTTTTGCTGTGTATTGTAAATTCAGTTAACAATAGTTTTCTTTCATGGTTTGGGATATCTCATTCCAGGACCCCCTTTCTTTTAAGGTCTGAGCTGGGAAATAAAAAATGATGTTTGTTGGTTTGCATCTGAGTATGACCTGGTGTTTCTCTCTTGAAGCTTTTCATAGTCTTCCCTTGTTTTCTCTGTTATACTTTTAGAATGTGTTGTATCTCAGGGAATTTCTCATTTGGTTAAGTCTAGTTGGTGTCCTATACTCTTCCTGAATGTGCATGTCTGACTCACTTCTAATATGGGTGTAATTTTCTTTAACAATCTTATTGAAAATGTTCTTTATGCCATTCGTTTGTAGTTCAATATTCTCTTCTATATCAATTTTTCTCAGGTTGGGCTTCTGATATCATCCTAGAACTCTTGAAAATTGTGATCATGTTCTATAGGTTTTTCTTCTTTTCTGTCTTCCATACACTCAAGAGCTAAAGTTATATTTGCTACTGAATTTAATATGTTATTAAAATCTTCAATTGAGGTTTTAATTTGATTTATTGTGTTTTTGAATTCCCAAAGTTCTGTTATGGTTTTTTCACTACTTCTATTTCATTGTTAATATAATCTTTCCATTTCTGGATTTGTTCTCTTATTGTCTACCTTAAATCTTTTAATTCTTTGATCATTTTAATAATTTGATAGTTATTACTTCTACCTTGGTTTTCATCCAGCTTCCTATCAGTGGTACCCTTGTTTGGGGAGTTATGGGTTTGCAAGATAAATTTTTTTTGCCTGTTTTCTCATTATTGAAGGAATTTGTCTTACTCTTTTTTTTTTTTTTTAAGAGAGAGGGACAGTGAGAGAGACAGAGAAAGAGAGAAACAACTTTATTTAGTTTTTCACATGGCCTTCATTGCTCCAACACTCAGTTGCGTACGTGGTGCTGGGGTTTGAACCCAGGTCCTCGTGCTTGCCAGGCAAGCACCGAAACCGCTGAGCCACCGCTCCAGCCCTTGTCTTACTCTTTAAATTAAAGTGGGTTCTTTTACTTCTTACTTTGCATGTGATCTTTTTGCATGATTGTCTTGTATGTTTTGAGAGTTTTGACTGAATATGATGTAAGGGTCTGTCCCAGAGGATGAATCCTGAGATCCCTCCATTATTATTCCTCCTTTGGTCCTTGTTGGTGGATTAAAATGTACAATTATTCCCTTGTTTGGTTGGGTGAGATTGTTAAATTGAGAACAGTGCAGAGGTACTAGTTTGTAGAGTATTAGAGTCTCAAGATTTATAGCCCCTCACATGTTATAAGAAATCACACAGGGTGAACAACCTGCTTTTAATAAGAAGCATAAAACTGGTTATTTATCTCCTTTTATAATTATTACAATGTTATTTTTCAGCTGTGAATGTGAGTGTGTGGTGGGGTTAGCAATTACTTTTCCAGAGAACAGAATTAAAGTGTCATCTATATTAGACTTAAACCAATCAACAGATATTGAATTTGGCAATCACAATAGTATCACAGGGGCTTGAGTTCTAACAATCAATAAGAGGTAAAAGGTGGTACACTTACAGGTAAGAGAGATAAAAAAAAGAGGTGAGAGGAAGGTATAAGAAGGCTTATAATTGCAGAATGTAAGCAGAGAGGTGGTAGAGAAAGGATTTGATGGTTAAAAAAAAAGAAATAGAGATATAAGAAGATAGAGGAAGAGAGAAGGGGAAAGCATAGGAATTAGACATTACCAAAAGGAAGGACAGAGGTATTAGAGAGAAAATATACAATTAGACCTTAAAATTGCATTCAAACTGTAGTGATCCACATACCAATGCTCAGAAGTAGGCATGGATAAATATTTACATTGAAAGAAATCATTGAAATGTAGAAAAGATAGGGTAGAGGGTAATGAAGAAATAGGAAAAAAAAGGAAAAAAAACAGGTAGTAGGTCTAAGTACAAATGTTCACTCACCAATTTTCACTACAGGGGTACATACAAAACCAAAAGCAATCAAGTACAAACTACAAAAAAAAAAAAAAGAGTAAAAATAAAGAGAGGAAAAACATTTAAAAAAAGCAAAAAATGTATCTATATGGGAAATTAGGAATATCTACACTAACATTGTCTCTTTTCTTTTATTGATTCATTAAACATGGTCTTACAATTAGGAGGGATTCATCATCAAACAATCTAGAACAAAAGTATAATGACACAACAAGCCAAGGCTGGTGCCATTCCATGGTTTCTCCCCTTGGTTTCCCCATGGTTCCATGTTTCCCCCTACTTAAACCCCAAGTTAATTGGACTCTTCATGGAAGTTGGAGGTTCCCATCTGATTAGATTTCCCTGTACTATCTCTCTCCAGTCTCCTTGATATCCTTCCTATTCCCTTTCCCCCTCCCTGCCCC
The DNA here is from genome assembly GCA_004027875.1 of Aplodontia rufa. Taxonomy (NCBI): domain Eukaryota; kingdom Metazoa; phylum Chordata; class Mammalia; order Rodentia; family Aplodontiidae; genus Aplodontia; species Aplodontia rufa. The sequence continues at coordinate 14,101 of PVKS010010562.1, read as the reverse complement.
CCTTCCTACATCCACCATCATACTAGGCAAGGTTCCCCATGATCGTGTAAAAATTCATACATGTTGAGATGATAATTAGGTTAGCCATCTACCATACTGTTTCCACTTGTATTCTAGCTTCCACAAATGAAAGAAAACATCCAGTCCTTGGGTCTCTGAATTTGGGATACTTCACTTGGTACAACTTTTTCCATCTCCATCCATTTGGCTGCAAATGCCAAAACATCATTTTCTCTAAGGGCTGAGTAGTATTCCATTGAATATATGTACCAAAGTTTTTTAATCCACTCATCAGGAGAGGGTCATCTGGGTTGGTTCCATAACTTAGCTATAGTAAATTAAACTGCTATAAACATTGAAGAAGCTGTATCTCTAAAATATGCAAATACTAGCTCTTTTGAGAAGATACCCAGGAGTGGGATAGCTGGGTCAAAAGGTGGTTCCAGATCTAATTTTTTGAGGAGTCTTTCCAGAGTGGTTGTACCAATTTCCAGTCCCACCAGCAATGTAACAGTGTTCCTCCTTTCCCACATCCCCTCCAGCATCTGTCATTGTTTGTATTCTTCATTTTTGCCACTCTGACCAGAGTGAGGTGAAATCTCAGTGAAGTTTTCATTTGCATTTATCTTATTTCTAGTGATATAGAGCATTTTCTCATATGTTTATGCACTTTTTGGACTGCCTCCATTGAGAAATTTCTTTTTACTTCCATAGCCTATTTACTAGTTGGATCATTTGTGGTTTTTGTGTTTAGCTTTTTTAAGTTCTTTGTATATTCTGGATATTAGCCCTCTGTCTGAGGTGGAGCAGGCAAAAATTTTCTCCCATTCAGTAGGTTCTCTCTTGAGACTCTTGACTAAATCTTTAGCTGTGCAAAAGCTTTTTAGTTTAATTGCATCCCATGCATTTATTCCCGACTTTACTGCTTACGCCATGGGAGTCTTGTTAAGGAAGGAAGAGCCAACCCCTATGTCTTGTAATGTTGATACTACTTCTTTTTCAAGCAATTGAAAAGTTGCTGGTTTAATTTCCAGATCTTTGGACCATTTTGATTCAATTTTGTGCAGGGTGAAAGGTAAGGATCCAATTTCAGTTGTCTATATATGGTTGTCCACTTTGTCCAACACCATTTGTTGAACAGGCTATCATTCTTCCACACTATGATTTTGCTCCCTTTATCAAATATCAGTTGTTAAAGGTATGAGGGTTTTTCTCAGAATCCTCTATCCTATTCCATTGGTCTTCAGTTCTGTTTAGATACCAATACTATGCTGGTTTTGTTACTATAGCCCTATAGTATAATTTCAGGTCAAGAATTGAGATACCACCTGCTTCCTCCTTCTTGCTGAGTAATGTTTTGGCTATTCTGGGTCTTCTGTTATTCCATACAAATTTGAGTATTGCTTTTTTTATATCTGTGAAGAATTACATTAGTAACTTATCTCAATCAATGTGGAAAAGGCCTTTGATAAAATTCAACACCTTTTTATGCTCAAAATTCTGGAGAGGATAGGGATCAAGGGAAGATAGTTTAACTATGTAAGTTCCATTCATGACAGACCAATAGCCAACATTATGCTCAATGGAAAAAAGACGGAAAGCATTTCCATTGAATTCAGGAAAAATACAAGGTTGTCCACTTTCACCACTCTTATTCAATATAGTCCTTGAAACCCTTGCCAGAGCTATCAGACAAGAGAAGGAAATCAAACAAATTTGAATAGGAAAAGAGGAAGTCAAGTTGTCTGTATTTGCTGATGACATGATCTTCTACCTAGAAGATCTTACAAGCTCGACCAGAAGACTTCTAGAGCTTATAAACGATTTCAGCAAAGTGGCTGGCTATAAGATCAACATCAATAAATCATTAGCATTCCTCCAGCAACAAGTCCACTGAAGAAGAAATCAGGAAATCTGTCCCATTCACCATCTCCTCCAAAAAAATAAAATACTTGGGTATAAATCTTACAAAGGATGTTAAGGACCTATAGAACAAAAAACTTTCAAACTTTTAAAAAAGAAATTGAAGACCTGAATAGATGTAAAAACATTCTGTGCTCATGGTTAGGTAGAGTCAATATCATCAAAATGGCCATTCTACCCAAGGCCCTATACAGATTTAATATATTGTCTCTTTTTTCTTTTTTTTTTTTTAAGAGAGAGGGACAGTAAGAGAGAGAAAAAGAATCAGTTTTATTTAGTTTTTCATGTAGCCTTTGTTGTTCCAACACTTCATTCAGTACATGGTGCTGGGATTTGAACTTGGTCCTCACACGTGCCAGGCAAGCACCATAACCACTTTAGCCACTGCTCCAGCTCCTAACATTGTCTCTTTGTATATAGGGAGCAGGTGATTGTAACCCTTCGGTTGTGTGGTTTTTTAATTCCCATCAACTGATATTATGCCCAGTCTGGTTGTTGTTCTTTGTAGGTTTCTAGGCAGAGCTGGTGCCATAACCAACCTCAGGGGCTTTGATGGGCTGAGACCATCTCCCAGGTGTGCCTAGAAATTGGTCTTTATGGAGATTTCAGGGCCTGAAAGCTGTGAGATAGGTTCTTTAAATCTTTCAGGACATTAAGTCTGGGAGCTGTGGCTTTTACAAAGCTATCAGAACCCTACCTCTAAGGATAGGGCCTCTATACAGCTAGCTGGATCTTTATTCTACAAGATCGGAAGCTATGCGGCTCCAGAACAGTTTCAGGCCTCCATCTGCTGGTGACAAGTCTAGAGTGACCAGATTTGTTGATCTTTGACTGTGAGTATTCTCAGGGGACAAGGTACCTGACTGGTTTAGCTTTTGGCCGTGGCCCGAGGGACGTTTGAAGGGAGATGGGGGAGAAAGAGGTATACTGGTACTGTGGGCTAAGAAGCCTTGGCCTTGACCTTTTGCCATTTTATTGGGATCCCCCTTGTGGCCATGGCAGCTGGTGGTGGGCTAATAAAAACTATCTTGGCTCCCTCTCGCCTGTCCATCCAGTCAAAATGGTGACTTCTCTTTATCACTGTGGTCATTTAAGAGACACTGAGTTGCCCTCAAGGTTTGTAGGTGATTTGGCCTTAGCCAGATGCCAGGGTTCTCTCCAAATTCAGGATTCATTGTGACAAAATCCCAACTCCCTGAAAGTGAGCTTTTCTTCTCCCTTGTACTAAGTGGAGCTGATAGCAGTAGTGTCTCAGCCACAAGGAGGTTTAGTTTTCAGATGTAATCCAGTGGGTTTGGCAGATCTTTTCTCCTGCTAAAGTTTGTAGATTTCCACTTCTCCAAGCATCTGCAGATGTTCCCTGGTGAGTTCCAGTGATGATGGGTCCATTCACACTTCTTGATGCTCTAGCAATAGTAGGATTTGAGTCTCAATTCAGAGTGTCAGAAGAAACAAAATTACTCCAACATCCACCATAATGATCTCCCATCTAGTATTATTAACTCTTACTTTGAAGTTTCTAATCTATTTTAATAAATTTACATAAAACTTAAGAAAGGATTACAACTTCATTGACATGTAGATATCCAGTTGTCTTCATCACCATTGGCCAAATAAATAAAATAAAAACAGAATCTATTCTTTTTTAATTAAATTTTGTTGGCATCCTTGTCAAAATTTAATTGACCATGAAATAATGAGTTTGTTAATGCACTCTCAATTCTATTGTGTAGATCTATATATCTATTCCTATGCCAGTACCACATAGCCTTTATTACTGCAGTATTATAGAAAATTTTGGAATTGAGAAGCATATATATTTAAAATACATTCTTTGTCAGGATGTCAGGATTACTTTGATTATTCTTTTTATTTTTATTTATTTATTTATTTTTGTTACCAGGGATTGAACCCAGGAGTGTGAAACCACTAAGCTATAATTTCAGGCATTTTTATATTTTATTTTCAGGCTTTTAAAAAATATTATTTATTTCTCATCGAGAAATTTAGTTATTGTACAATCTAAGTGCATATAACATAATAATATGCTATGAATTTGCTCCTAAATGTGAATTCTCCACACATTGCCCACAGTCCAGTTTCTTGATTCTTCTATTTTTCACCTCTGAAACTAATATAAATGTCCATATATATGTGTGTGTATAGATAGATATACATACACATACATAAAATGATTGCATAGATATTATTTGGCCTCTCAGGGGACAGGTAAAGAGTATGCTTACATTCTTGATTGTCTCCCTAGATCCCTCCCTATCCTCTTCCCTCTCTCTGCTCCCTGCCTATACCCCCCATGTCTCTAGTTCCCCTAGATTATGTGTTGCTATGTCTTTGGTGCGTCTAATACATGAGTTTGACAACTTTTAACTGAAGCCTGGGTTTGCTCTAGCCTCCACAAATGAGCAAAAATATTTGACCCTTGAGTATTGTTTGGTTAACTTCACTTAGCATTTCTCCCATTCCCATCGATTTATCTTCAAAGGGCACAATATCCTAATTTCTAATAGCTGAGTAGAACTCCATTGCATATGTATACCAGATATTTTGGTTCCATTAATCCAGTGATGGGCAACTGGGTTGGTTCCATAATTTAGCTACTGTAAATTGAACTCCTATGAACATAGATTTTCCTTATTGCTGTAATGTTCTGATTCTAAATCTTCTGGGAAAATACCCAGAAGAGGGATAGCTGGTTCATAAGGTGGATCCAACTCTAGTTTTTTGAAGAGTTTCCATACTGCTTTCCAGATTGGCTGTACCAGTCTGCAGTTCCACCAACAGCGTGCTAGCATTCCTTTCTCCCCACAATCCTTCCCAATATTTATTATTGCTTTTATTCTTCATCTTTGCCAATCCGACTAGAGTGAGATCAAATCTTAATATAGTTTTGATTTGCATTTCTGTGATTACTACTGATTTAAAACACTTTCTCATGTATTCATTTGCTTGCTCAATTACCTCTGTTGAGTTTCTGTTTATCTCTCTGGCCCATTTATTGATAGGATTGTTTGTATTTTTGATATTAAGTGTTTTGAGTACTTTGTAAAATTTGATTATTAGTCCCTTGTTGGAGGAATCATAGGCCAGGATTATTTTTTAGTCTATAAGTTCTTTCTTGACATTTTTGACAAATTACTTAGCTGAGCAAAACCTTTTTAGTTTAATGGCAGCCAACTCACTGATTCTTGACCTTAATTCTTTTGCTTTGGGAGTCTTTGCTTAGTCCCATATGCTGGAGTGTTGTTCCTAATTTTTTTCTAGCAGTTGTATGGTAGCTGACTTAATTCCTAGTTCCTTGATCCATTTTGATTTGATTTTTGTGCAAGGTAAGAGATAAGGAACTAATTTCAAATGCCTTCAAATGGCTGTCCAATTTGTCCAGCACCATTTGTTGAATATGCTATCTTTCATCTATGTGCTACTGAGAAGATGGTATATTTAGCCAATTTGGGGTGCAATATTGTAGAGTTCTCTGTAAAGTCTGTTTGATTTATGGTGTTTTTCATACTGGAGATCTCTTTATTGTTTTTTTGTTTCATGAGCCTGTGGACACATTTAAAGTAGTTCCAGCTTGAATTGCTAAATATCTCAAAATCCCTCCTACAAATTTCAAAAATTTCCAAAAGCTTCTGAACCACATAGTCAGGTTCATCACAGCAAGGACCCCACTTCTGTTACCAACTTCTGCTTTAGTCAGCTTTTCCACTGCTGTGACAGAAGGATCTGACAGGAAAATTTTAGGTGAAACAGATTATTTAGGGGCTTGCAGTTTCAGAGGTCTTAGTCTATAGAAGACTGGCTCTATTCCTCAGGACTTAAGAGAAGGCAGAACATCATGTTGGAAGATATGGCCCCAGGGAGCAAAGAGAGAAACTCCATGCCAGATGCAAAATATATACCCCAACCACTCACCTCCTCTAGCCACATGCTTGTTTTTGTTTCATGAAATTTAGAGCTCTTTTGATAGATGTGTAAATGTTTATAATTATTATGTTTTTGAACCTCCTTACATTAAAATATTTTTATGTATACTTAAAATAGCATATTTATGTATACTTAAAACTATTTTGTACATTATTTTTAAGTAGTTGTCCCAGCATTGCAATTATTATCTTGGTCATTAAACTTTATTTTACTGGTGAATTCTACCAAATATTCAAGGAAGAAATGCTACCAACTCAGCACAATCTCTTAATATCCCCATGTGTAGTCTCAGGTTTGTTCTTAACAAAACTACTTTGACATAGAAATATCTGAGAGTGTATTTGGTTTCCTGTGCAATTTTGTCACACTGAAAACAGATTTTATTCTTCATTTTCACAGTACTCTTCCCTGTGACTTTGAGATAATAGCTTCTTTAAAACTGCCTTTTGCATTTCAGATCATGTATTAACATGAAAATGAATAGTCATATTTTCCCTTTCTCATTAGTGAAATATCATGCCAAATTTTGTAGTAATTGATTTAGTTTAAATTTCGTAGTGAATAATTATGAGATAAAATTTAAGTGCTAATGCTTTTTTGGATGATGGAATCCAAAGGCACTGAAAGTGGAGAAATGAGTATAAAAGTTGAGTGAGAAGAAAAAATTAAGTTTTTTTTTAAAATATGGACACTTTTGGAAGCTATAAAGAGGTAAAGCATGATTGATATGTCTTGCAGGATATCTTGAATAGGTATTAAAGGGCAAATCTGAGTAATAATAAATTTATCCTCCATAACTTCCTTGAGTCTATTCTCCATTTATCAACATTTGTTTAACGGATATTTTCTACTAATGGAGCTCTTTCCCTGATCAATTAAAACACTTTCAACAACACAGGTTTGGAAATGGTGAGTAAAGATATCTATGGAAAAAAACACAATATCTCTTATATTGATTATTCATTTTAATAAGCATTACCATAACTATTTTATTACCTTGCACCTTAGAATATATATGTTTAAATATTTCAGAAGTCAATGACAAGTGTTGTTGTGTCGGCATAAACCTTGTGAATTACAGAATGCTGGAATTTGATTGCATAATTATGCACAATTTTTTTTTTTCTAAAGAGAGAGAGGGACAGTGAGAGACAGAATCAATTTTATATAGTTTATATGGCTTTTGTTGCTCTGACACTTCGTTGTGTACCTGGTGCTAGGACTCTAACCCAGGTCCTCATGCATGCCAGTGACATAACCACCGCTCCAGCCCATAATGCACTATTTTTAAAGGTCTGATAAATTAATTCAATTTAGAGTGAAGTAATATTGTATGATTAATCTGGTAAAATTAATTTCACTTTTCATTTCTTCATTAATATAACATAAATTTATCCTTGATTTGATGCAGGGGATGGTATTTCACTTGTAAAAAATCAAAGCAAATTATAAAACCTCTAAAATTCCTAAAAATAACTCTGAAAAACTTTATGGACACAACCTGACTGGTATTGTCACAGTTGTCCTTTTCCAACTTTATCAGAACTGTGCTAATAACTTTACAATAAATGACTTTTTTGGTGGTACTGAGGATCAAATCCAGGGTCTTAGGCATGCTGGACAAGCATACTACCACTGTGCCACATCCCCAACCATGTAATAAATTATTTGTTAACTTTAGTCCCCTATGCCACTACTAAGAAAAATATTCTCTCATGAGTAAAGTGGATCACTAAGTGATCTCAGCAAGGGGATGCCTCCCTGGAGTAGAAAAGGAATATATCATAACACTCACACATGGATGGTGCATGTAGTTTTTAAAAGTCCCATTTTGATCATCAGACACACTGTAATTATATTGAAGGGGCAAAGAATTTAACATGTAATACCTGTCCTAAATAGAATTTTCATTTGATTTTTAACACGAATATACTGTTGGTATTACTATGGAAAGTTCAATGATCAACTGGCTGAAATTTTCTTAAAAATTATAGACAGAAGGTGAGTATGCTATTTTAGGGATCAGTTCCTCATTCAATACAGAAGCAAATGGTGATGGAACTCCAACAGTGTATCTCTTTAGTCAAGAGAGCCCTCCCAGAAGCCTTGGACAGACTAATGTTCATTGGCTGAATAATCACGTGACAACCACTCATGGAAGGCAAGTTAAGTTAAGCAAGTATTATTTTTCTCATCCACCATAGTGGGAAAAGGAAAAGAAGAATGCAATTGGAAACAGGGATTAAACTAGTCAATTACAGTAGCCTGCCATGTTACCCCAGAGAAGTGTGTCCCACCTGTGCTGAGAATCACAGTATGAGAAGACCTTGCTTAACTCTCTCTACTCTCCAATTCATTTTCCTCAGTTACTGAAGTGCCCATTTCTTTAAACAACATGACCATGCCCAATCTTGCCTAGAATGTTTGGTTGGTATTTCTCTTATCCAGCAGCAGTTGTGGTTGATCATTGTGTTAATGGCACAGTGAGGTGACGTGTTAAGTTCAGAGGTGGATCATGAAATTTTTGTGAATGACTTAACTATATCAGTTTTGGCAAAATAAAAACTAATAAAAACCCATTTTCATTTGCTTATTTTTATAGGAGTTCCTACATCATATACAAAAGAAGAAATATGGATAGAATGCTAAGAATCACAGTAACCGTGGTTCTGCCCAAGGGTTTGTGTCAAGTATGTAGTATGTAGATATCATTTGTAATATGTGCTGCAGAGAAGTATGGCTTGAGAACTCCTATCTTGCCCAAAACTTTCAAAATCCTTCATGTGAATCAGAAGATTCTTAGTCCTCCAAGCAAAGGGTGACAATATTTTAAACAGGGCTCTTGCTGTCATCAGACTCTTTAGTGTTGTAATACACTGTGGCCTTTATGGCTTCATCTTCCATTTTCACACATTGTTCCCTCTCTCTGGAGTGACATTTCAAAAGCCTATGCAGGCATTTTTAAGAATGACTTTGAGTCATTCATTTTGTTTTTGTTTTTATTTTGACAGAGCTGAGAGTCTTGTGCATGCTAGGTAAGCACTATACCACTGACCTAAACCCCAGCCCTCAAAGTCATTCCTAAAATACAAGTGAAACGTAGCTTCCTTCACAAGTTCTTAACTTCCCAATCACAGGTAAATTCTCCTCTTCCTATAGCTCCTCAAGGAGCATATTCATGTTGTTAAAGAGATGGCGATGGGTCTATTTTATTTCTCATTTTCTGACTATGAAACCTAGTGAAAGTCAAAATCTGTGCTCAATTGAACTTTATGTTTTGAACCAATACCATTTTCTGGCACATACTGTATGCTTATTCACTTATCTATCCAAGAAACATTTGTTAAGTCAATATAGGCAATATTCACTTTGACAGACTATTTTATTGTGAAGCTATATAAGGGGTAACCCTCTTAAACTTTTAAATTAGGTTTTATTTGTTGCCAATAGTTTGATCAGCTAAGGATACCTTCTGACTTGAGAGAACAACATAAACAACATGTAATTCCCCAAAATGTCTTTCTAGTCAAGGAACTATAAAGACAATTCTGTTGAATTATTTGTCAACTGATGTAAATATCATTGCTCCTGAATTGCACAGCATCCAAGCTGTTAATTGAAAAAAGCTTGGCCAAGATTTTGATACTAATAAACTACTAGTAAGCATAATAATAACTTAAGCTATCAGCTTTCTTAGTCATATTTTTGAAGTTAGAATTGGCTCCAATATTGTTTTTTTATTAATTCTCACTAATTCAATCCACATTTATTTATTCATTTTTCTGTGCTAGATTCTTTTACCCAATGTGTAACCCTTAGACCAGCATACCTGCAACATGACCCTTCACTTCAGTCTTGTGAATAAAGCAAATTTGAGGGTCTATCCAAGACCTACAGAGTCAGAATGTAGATTAAAACAAGCACCCCAAAGGAATTCTTCAGCACACTGAAGTTTAAAAGCTGTGATTGGTTTCAAATGCAGCAATTCAGAGAAGAACCAAAAAGAAAAACAAAAAACAAAAAAAAATTACTGTATATTACTTTGATAAAGCTTACATCCTTGTTGAGATAATAGAAATCAATACATCATTAATACATACATGACTAGAAATCATGATTAGGAAAACAACAAATGAAAGAATAATAGTGGAATGATGCAGAGTGCATATTTATTTATTTTTTTTCTTTTTTAATCTACTACGCTTATACTGAAACTATACCAGATAAAGGAGCAGAAGTCAGGAATGGGGGTGAGAACTTTCCAGACAGAACAAATGCATGCAAATATTCCAAGGCCAGAAACTGGCAATTTGGTGAACTGAAAATTAGCCAGTATTCTTGCAGCATAATGAGCAAGAAGGTGTGGGTCAACGTTAAACTATTTCCTATGCTTTGTGATATGTGCTGTTATTTAAGTGGCTTCAGGACAAGGATAAACATTTACACTGAAGAAATTAATGAAGGGAGTATAGTGAGAAGGAAAAAGGAAACAGAGACAGAGAAAAAAAAGTAGGAAAAAAATCTCAAAAAAGAGAGACAAAACTAAACAAAAAACAAAACAGTGTGTATGTTTATATGTCCATGCAACAATCTTCTTCTCCAGATGGCACACAAATGCACATCAAAAGCAGGATAAAAATGATTTTTGATGAAAAATTAGAACTGTGTTCGCTGAGTTTGTCTCTCTGCACATTGGGAGTAGATGTTCATTGTCCACTTGACATTTGTTAGCAGGGTCTCTCACTCTGGAATTATGTGATCTCAAGTAGACCTAGATGAATGGGTTTCTAGCTCAGTCTCCTGGGCTATCTGGGTGGAGACTTCCCTGAAGAGATCAGGTTAAGGAATGCCCCAAGGGCTGGCCTTTGCCAGCCTCCCTGAGGATCTGAAACTCAGGTGCCTTCCTGATATTAGGCACACGGGTTTGAATGCAGATCAATGTTCCCTCTGCTGGTTACACTTACAGTCCCTCCAGGTTTTCTGTACTCAGCCTGTGGTCCCTTTAGTGTTCCTGTCCCATCTTATCACATGAGTCTTCCAGCTGGGGTTGGGCAGAGCTGACCAAGGCTCCCTTGCTCTCCACTAACCCAATCCCCTTGAGTTAAGTGAAAACTGGACCTGTCCCATGCCACCTCATCTGGGTTCAGCCTCTAAACCATGGCTGGCTCCTACCAGAATTGTGAAGTAGCCTCCTCTGAACTGCTGACTCCCTCCCCCTGGACAATCTGTTCAAAAAAGATTCCTGATTCTACCCCTTGAAGGTAGCTGAGAGATACTACTGTTCCCTTATGTAGAGGAGGCGCAGTAGGGGAGTCTCCAGTTGGGCCCAATGTGTGACTCCTTATTGAACTGGGCTTCTCTGTAGCAGATCAGTTCACACATTATGGTTCAGCTCTTCCCCCACTCCCTTGCTGGTTGGGAGCAATGGGGTCCCAGCTGCAGCTATTAGGTACTGGCTGTGACAGATATAATCCCTTTTTTCCACTTGCTGCACCCAAATCTTTGATCTTTCAAAAATCTCCCCTAGCTAGCACCATGTTCTAGTGATGACTTTCCCCTAAACACATCTTGCAGCAACACCTTGCAGCAATGGAGTTGTCCTGGAGATCTGGACGTGGAGCCAAACAAGAAGCAGCCTTCCTGCAGCTCACTATCTTGGAAACTTAAGTGGCTTCAGGAATCACCAAATAGCCCAACAAATCCTTGAAATTTATTTATCTTAACTCATGTTTCTCATGGCTTTTTCTTCCGTTATGAAAGAGTTATTAGAGAGGTGTGTAAGCTAGTATTGCTGTGTCCTGGATGAACTGGAGAATTTTTGTGTCTCATTGTGATAAGAAACAAAGTGAGATTTAACCTATTAACAAATTTTAAAAATATAGTACAACACTGTTGATTATATGTACAGCATTGTACAGCAGATATCTAGAATTTTTTATCATTCATGACTGAAAACCTGTAGTAATTGAAAAGTCACTCCATATTGCCCATGACCAAGTCCCTAGAAACTACAATCCTACTTTTTGACTACATGAGTTTGACTAATAAAAATAGCATGTGTAAGTGTAGTCATGCAGGAATTTAATGTGACTGGATTATTTCCCTTAGCATAATTCTTTTAGCACAATTAGTTCATGTGGTAGCATGGAACAAGATTGCCTTGCTTTTTTTTTTCTTTTATTTTTGAATAACCATACAAGTTTTTAACAAATAATATAAAATGTGTATAGTCTCTGGATATTAGATTTACTCCCAGGAGTGTCCCCGCCCCATTACCCACCCATATCCCTCCCTGCCTTTACCTACAATATCTCTAAAAAAGCATTAGGTTGTATAACATTACACCTTATCTGGATTTAACACATGATAATAGACCACCTTTCTCAATGGCCAGGGTCTAGTTCCAGCCTCCACACATGAGTGGAGACATTCCACCCTTAGTTCTCTGGGTTAAGCTGATTTTACTCAGCATAATTTCTTCCATAACATCCATTGACCTTCAAAGTCTGCAATGTCATTGTTTCTAATTGCTGTGTAAAATTCCATGGTATATATGTACCACAATTTTTGGATCCATTCATCCAGTGAGGGACATCTGGGATGTTTCCATAGTCTAGCAATAGTAAATTGAGCTGCTATGGACATAGATATTGCTGTGTCACTATAATGTGCTGATTTTAAATCCCCTGAAAAGATACCCAGGAGTGGAATAGCAGGGTCGAATGGTGGGCTCATCCCTAGTTTTTTGAGGATTCTCCACACTGCTTTCCACAGGGGCTGTACTAGTCTGCAGCTCCACCAACAGTGTGTTACCGTGCCTATCTCTCCACAGCCCCTCCAGCATCTATTAATGTTTATTTTCTTCATTTTTGCAATTCTGACTGGCATAAGGTGATATCTTAATGTAGTTTTCATTTCCATTTCTCTGATTACTAGTGATTTAGAGCACTTCCTTATGTAATCATTGGCTTGATCAATGTCCTCTATTGAGAAGTTTCTATTTAGCTCTTTGGCCCATTTATTGATTGGGCTGTTTGTGTTTTTGTAGTTGAGTTTTTTGAGGAGTTGTAGATTCTGGATATGAATCCCCTGTCAGAGGAATCAGCCCATGATTCTCTCCATTTCCGTAGGAAACCTCTTGACTCTTTTGATTGTTTTCTTGGCAGTACAAAAGCTTTTTAGCTTTATGGCATTCCATTCACTGATTTTTGACTTTACTTCCTTTACTTTTGGAGACATGTTGAGAAAGTCTTTGCCTACTCCCAAATGCTGAAGTGTTGGACCTAATTTGTCTTCCATCAGTTGCAAGGTAGCTGGTTTAATTCCTAGCTCTTTGTACCATTTTGATTTGATTCTCATGCAAGGAGAAAGATATGGGTCTAATTTCAACTTTCTGCAAGTGGCTGACCAGTTTGTCCATCACCATTTGTTGAAGAGGCTGTCTCTCCTCCATGTAATATTTTGTCCCCCTTTGTCAAAAATCAGATGCTTAAAGATTTGAGGGTTTGTTTCAGGGTCTTCTATTCTATTCCATTGGTCTTCTTTCCTATCTTGATACCAGTACCATGCTGTCTTTGTTACTATGGCTCTATAATATAGTTTTAAATCTAGTATGGCAAAACCACCTGTTTCATCTTTCTTGCTTAGTAGTGTTTTGGCAATTCTTGGTTTCTTATTGTTCCAAATGAATTTGAGAATTGCTTTTCCTATGTCTGTAAAGAATGACATAGGTATCTTTCTAGGGAAAGCATTAACTCTATATAAAGCTTTCGGGTGAATGGCCATTTTTATTACATTAATTCTGCCTAACCAAGAGCATGGGACATCTTTCCATCTTCTTAGGTCATTTGGATTTCATTCTTCAATGACCAATAGTTTTTGTTGAAGAGATCTTTGATTTCCCTTGTAAGGATAATTCCCAAGTATTTTATTTTTTTCGAAGATATTTTGAATGGGACTGATTTCCTGACTTCTTCTTCAGTCCTATTATTATTAGTGTATAGGAAAGCTGTTGATTTATGCATGTTGATCTTATATCCTGCCACTTTGCTAAATCTATTTATGAGTTCAAGCAGTTTACTGATGGAGTTTTTTGGATCTTCCAGATACAGGATCATGTCATCAGCAAAAAGAGAGAGTTTGACTTCCTCTCTTCCTATTTTTATCCCTTTGATTTCTTTCTCTTGCCTAATTGCTCCAGCTAGGGTCTCAAGAACAATATTGAATAAAAGTG
>PVKS010010561.1:0-59667 GCA_004027875.1 Aplodontia rufa | reverse complement strand
TAGGAGTCTGGTGATTGGGAAGATGGGGGAACCATCCCAGAAGCCAATGTCATTCCTCCACGAACTACCCATTTAACGCATGAGTTCTTCTGGGGGAAATTGCAACAGGTGAAACCCAAGGTGGTTTATCTATGTTTTGGCATTACCCCTGGATAACAAAGTTTATATCCATTGATTGCTAATGTTTTGATAATGTTTCCCCCTCAACTGTATCCTGTATCTCTATATACTGCTAATAAAAAATTTTTTTTGTAGGATGAGATAGGATATAAATAGATATAAATAAATAAAATCATGCTACAAAAAAAATCAGAGCTCTCAAATAATTTTATTAATCTCAAGGTCTTTGGGGAAAAAAGAATGAAGAACAAACCAAATCCCAAATCAGCAGGAGGAAAGAAAGAATAAAGATCAAATCTGAAATTAATGAAATAGACTATAAGAACAATACAAAGGATCAGTGAAACATTTGGTTGTTTGAAAAGAAACTATTGATCAAGCACAAAAGAAAGACACAGCTCATTGAAATTAGAAACAAAAGTAATATTACAATAGGTATCATAATCTAGAGGCGTATCAGGGACTATTTTGCAAATTTATATTCTGATGAACAAGCAATGGTATTGAAGCAGTAATAAAAAGCTTCTCAACAAAGAAAAGCCCAGGACTGGACAGATTCACTGTTGAATTTTGCCAAACCATTAAAGAACTCTAACACTAGTATTCCTCAAATTGTTCCATGAAATAGGGATGAATGCTTCCAAACTCATTCTATGAATCCAGTATCACCCTGATACCAAAACCAGATAAGGACACAACAGCAACAACAAAAATTATAGACCAATATTCTTGATGAACATAGATGCAAAAATCCTCAATAAAATACTTGCAAACTAAACAACACATTAAAAAGATCATACACCATGTTCAAGTTGGTTTCATTCCAGGGATGAAAGGATGGTTCAACATACACTAATCAATAAACATAATATACCACAAACAAAATTTTGAGGATAAAAACCATGTGATCATTTCAGTAGATGCAGAAAAACCCTTTAAAAAAATTCAACATCTCTTCATGATAACACCCCAAAGAAAATAGGTATAGAAGGAAAAGCCCATAACATCAGAGCAAATGCAGAAAAACAGAAAGCATTTCCTCTAAAATCATGAACAGAACCAGGATATCCAGTCTTATCACTCCTGTTAATATAGTACTTAAAGTTTTAGCCAAAATGATTAAGCAGAAGAAAGAAAGAAAACAGGTACAAATAGGAAAGGAAGAAGTCAGATTGTCTCTATTTGCAGGTGATTACTTTCTATATTTAAAAGACCCTAAAGATGGAACCAGTAACAGTGGCACATGCCTGTAATCCCAGCAACTTGGGAGGCTTAGGCAGGAGGTTCAGCAGTTCAAGGCCAGCCTCAGTAACTTAGCAAGACCCTGTCTCAAATAAAATAAAATTAAAGGGCAAGGGGATGTAGCTTAGTGGTAGATCACCCCTGGGCTCAATCCCCAGTACTGGGAACGGAGGGGGTAGGGAACTCTACCTTTTAGGTCTTTAGACTTTTAGATCTAATAAGTTAAATAAATAGAATACAAAATCAACATATAAAAATAAATAGCTTTTTTATACACCAGTAACACACCCACTGAGAAAGAAATCAAGAAAGTAATTCCATTCACAATAGCTTTAAAAAAACAAAAAGGTGGCTCAGCTTTTACAGCGCCACTTGGTTAAGAATAAACCAAGGGGAAGACCTCTGTAATGGAAATTGTGACACATTGAAGAAAGAAACTGAAGAAGATACTAGAAGATGGAAAGACCTCCCATATTCATGACTTAACAGAGTTAATAGTTTCAAAATGGCCGCATTACCAAGAGCAATCTGTAGATTCAGTGCAATTCCCAACAAAATGCCATTGACATTCTTCAGACAACTAGAAAAAAACAATCCTAAAATACATTGTGAACAAAAAAAGACCCCAAATTACCAGAACAATCCTGAATAAAAAGAGCAATATTAGAGGACTCTCAATACCCAATTTTGAAACATAATGACAGTCAAAGTAGCAAAAATAGGTACTGGTATAAAAACAAACAAGAATAGAAAACGGACAAACCCATGCAGTTGTAGCCATCATTCTTGACAATGATGCCAGAAATAAACATTGAGAAAAGATAGCCTTTTTAACAAATGATTCTGGGAAAATGAGTTCCATACGTAGTATATTGAAATGATCCCTCTCACCCTTTACAAAAATAAATTCAAAATGGATCCAAGGCCTAAAGGTAAGACTTGATGCTACCAAAAAAAATCATAAGGGAAATACTTGAAGACGTATGTTCAGGCAGCAACTTCCTGAACCAGGACTCTAGTAGCTCAGGAAATCATAGCCAGATGATTCGATTTTTAATTTGATGGGATCACAGCAAAGGAATCAGTCAACAGAGTGAACAGCCCTCAGAACAGGAGAAACTCTTTGCTAGCTAGTCCTTCAACAGAGGTTTAATTTCTGCAATACATAAAGAACTCAGAAACTAACACCAAAAATCAGACAACCTAATTGATAAATGAGCAAATGAACTGAAGAGACACTCTCAAAAGAAGTACAAATGACCAAAATTATATGAAAAAAAAATTCAGCATATTTAGCCATCAGGGAATTGAAGTTCAAAATTACATCGAGATTCCACCTAATCTCAGTCATAATGGCTATTCACAAGATTACAAAGGCTTGGGGCAGGAGCAGTGGCTCTGCAGTTAACGGTGCTTGCCTGGCATGGGTAGGTATGCAAGTTCAAACCCCAGCAACATGTATACAACGAAGTCTCAGAGCATTGAAAGCCACAGGGAAAACTAACATTGATTCTCTCTCTCTCTCTCTCTCTCTGTCACTGTCCCTTTCTCTTAAAAAAAGTTGAGGTTATAGATAAGTAGCCTGATTTGATCATTCCTCAGTGTATATACACCATGTTCCATAAATATGCACAATTATTATTTAATTAAAACTTTAAAAATTGAATATAAATAAACCAAACTAAAAAATTTAAACAAAATGTAGAAGTAAAAATTTTTAACAATCACCATAAACCTCATTGTTTAAAATAATCATCATTAACACTAGGTGAATTTTTTAACATCTTTCTATGATTGTGTTGAGTTGAAAAGGTGGATGAATGAATAGAGCAAAATATTTTACAGAAATGTTTATTATACATGTTATTTAATGAAGTATATTTAACAGGAAAAATAAAATGAACTTTTACTATATTTTCCTTCTGTTTACAAATGAGATTAAACAGGGGCTGGAGGGGTGGCTCCAAGGTTATGGCGTTTGCCCAGCATGCGCAAGTACACAGGTTCAAATCCCAGCACTCACATACACAACTAAGGATCAGAGCAACGAAAGCCATGTGAAAAACTGAACAAAAATTGATTCTCTCTGTCTCTCTCACTGTCCTCCTTTCTTTAAAAAAAAGAAAGAAAGAAAGAAAGAAAAATGAGATAAACAGTTTTTTATGAGGGGGTGGTGTGCTTAGAATTTAATCCAGGCATGCTAAACCATATTGTATTTTTAGAATGCCAGACTTTTGTACTTATCAATACTGAATAGAGTAGTTTCTTTTGTTCAGAATTGCTTAGCACTGCTTTAGAGTCTTCAAAGTATTCTCTGTTGTTTCAGAGTAGTCAGAGTATAACCTGACTTCCCTCTTTAAATGGTTATCTAATCACCACCCTAGTGACCTAATTACTTCCCAAAGACCCCACCTCCTAGTACTATCACAGTGGGATTCAGATTTTAAAGGGATATATTCATTCCATAACACCAAATTTGTTCAAAATGAAACTCTTCTAAACTTAAAAGGTATAATTTGAATATTGTATTAGAAATAAATGTTAAAATTGCAATGTTTCAATCTTATAACCTAACCTAAGAATCCCAGAACTTTTTTTTTTCCCTGAACTTTTTTTTCCCCTGTTTATGTCTCATAGCTTTAAGGAGATGGCAACTCAAGCCAGTGAACTTTTTTTTTTCTTGGTACCAGCAATTGAACACAGGAGCGTTTACCCACTGAGCCACATCCTCAGCCCCATACTTGTAAAAGACCTTTATAAGCTTCACTTTTCAAATATACTGATATATCCAAATGTTGAGATGTTCTTATCTTTTTTCCATGTGGCAATGCTTAGGGGTTTATTTCGTGTTTTTTGAAATAACTTTTAAATGAGCATTTTGTTCATACCAAGACCTGATTTACATATAAAATAAATTTTAATGCTTTTGTAGTATACAGACAAATAACCATAACTTTTTTGTTTATTTTTAGACTGTAAGATTGAAAACATTGATATTGTTGTAACATTGAAATTGTGGGTTACAGGGCTGGAATGGTGGCTCAGTGGTAGAGTGCTTGCCTGTCATGCACAAGGACAGAGGTTCTAACCCTAGTACCACATACACAACTAAGTGTCGGAGAAACAAAGGCCAAAGGCCAGATGGAAAAAAAGTAAAACTGATTTTCTCTCCCTCTCACTTTCTCTCTTTAAAAAATAATTAGGGCTGAAGTATTGGCATCAGTGGTTACAGGGCTTCCTTGAAGTACATGAGAACCCACATTCAGACCCCAGCACCACGTACACAACTAAGTGTCAGAGAAACAAAAACCAGATGAAAAAATAAATAAAATTGATTCTCTCACTCTCACTCACTGTCTTTTAAAAATAAATAAGTAAATAAATAAATAAATAAATATAAGTTGTGGAAAGATCTCCATCCTAAGCATTTCCTCCTCACTTAAAAAGAAAAGAAATTATGGGTTGTAGGGTATGTTAAGAATCCTCAGAGATTTTTCTTATCATGACTTATAATTTTTTTTCCCTATTGATTTCAGTTCTTATAGCCATATGACAAATGTAAACTTTCTTGTGTACAATCCATATAAATCATGTCTCAGGATGTGACATAAGAAAACTGTATAATTATTTAATGAAATAACTCAAAATTTCAATCAATATTTATAATTCTTTTATAGACTGTGTACTGTATCTATAAACCTAAATTTTCAGTCTTTAAGAAATACCTTGTGTGATTGAAATTAAGATACATTCACATGCATACTATATGTGACTCAGTGGACTATATTTAGACCACACTTCAATTAGACAATTAATGTGAAGGAAAAGAGCTTTGTTACCGTAGTTTTACTGTGTGTTTATGTGCGAAAGACTCATTGTCTCTTAGTGTTCTACCGCTAGCACATACCACTTTCCTTTTCTGTTAACAAAATATTCCTCTGACTTTGTTATTTTGGATTTTGATGCTTTCATGGTATATTTTAATGAGTATACTGTCAAGATACTGATACACATGTAGAAGCCTTTCAAGCTGTGCATATGGATTAGAAAAGCAAGATGAATGCAAAGCTATGTTTCTATATCTTTTATGTCACATTATCTGTTTTTGGAATAAGGCCTGTCTTCATTTTGGGAGCCTCTGAGTTTCACAGAGACTTTTTATAAAAGAGAAGCTGTTTGCAAGGCCACAAGTTAGCATTTTTGTATAATTTTACTTCTTTGTAAATTTCCCCAAACATCAGTAATACTGACTTAAACCTTAAAAAGCATTTTTGTACATTATTTTTTAATAAACTCAAAACAGTTCTAACAGGGTTGGGGTTTTTTTTGTTTGTTTGTTTCTTCGTTGGTACCAGGGATTGAACCCAGCGGCACTCAACCACTAAGCCACATCCCAGCACTTTTTATTTTTTTATTTTGAGACATGTCTTGCTAAGTTGCTTAGGGCCTCACTAAATTCCAACGCCTGGCTTTGAACTTGAGATCCTTCCTGCATCAACCTCCCAGCTGCTGGGATTACAGGCATGTGCTACTACACCTGACTCTAACAGGGATTTTTAGCTATGGTTCATATTATTATCTTTGCATACATCTGTTTCAGACATTCTTAGAAGTAGAATTGATGAATCAAAAAATGTACATACATTTTTAAGACTTAATGACAAATTTATCTAATTCTGAGTTTGAATATTTTTACTATATTCTATTGTGAATTGGTTGTGTCCTTTGCTTATTACTAAAAATACTAGGTACAGCTTTTCTAATTGACTTATATGAGGTCTTTTATAATAATGATGTCAGACTTGTGGCAATTATACCATAAAGAAATCCACACCACCTTCTAAGCTTAGCATTTCCCTTTTGTTTTACTTGTTTCATTTTCTAGGACTTTGCCTTTTAGTTCTTCAATTAAACTATTTTTAAAATACATTTAAAATTTTATGTTGATATGGTTTTCAATCTTTTCTTTTATGAATTTTGACCTCTCTGCTTTTATGTTTAAAAAATTCTTTCTTGTCCAGTGATTATATACATTCTCATTAGTACTCAAATTTCTTAAATCTAGGGTTGTTTTTTGAATTTGCTACTTCCACAAAACTTCCTATTAACAGTTATCTAAACTGATCTTATTGAAGAAATTACTTTCCCCTTTCCTTCAAATATGAATTTTTCCTAATTAGAAGTCTGATATTAAGGAAATAATTTTCTCTTTCATTTGTGACATCAAGCAAGAACCAATGGATGTTTTTTTTTCAAGTGATAATTTTGTCTGAAAGCTTAAAAGAATGAAATTTTAAGTTAGTATTTATGAAAAACATGGCTTTGGTTTTGTTTTTATTTTCCTTTTTAGCTACTTCCTATCAGTAAAACACTGGTGATTTGTTTTTCAGAATCCTTGCAGCCTTTCCTGGAAGCCTGTAGCAATTCCTTATTTTTTCGTACTTGTTCTGTGCTGCTTCGAACTCCTAAGCTTGATCTTCAAATCCTAGAAAAGCTCAGTATAATTCTACAGAAACTTTCCAAAATCAAGTAAGAATTTCTAATATTTTTGTTGAAAGATATTTCACTGTGTTCATTAGGCCTTTCTGGATATTATACTATTTTCAACTTTATTATATTAAATTTTCTGATCCACAGATGTAGAAAATTAATATTTATGAATGTTAATGTGTATTTAAGACCATGTATTTAATGGTGGCCAAGAATAGAGTAGCAGTATTAGAATATCTACTTGTTTCTGTAGTTCAGTTTAGCTAAGCAAATTTAAATACTGCAGACTGTATATGAAACTAAAAGCAGTTTTTTTTTTTTAAAGACAGCAGACAATGAGAGAGAAAGAGGCAATTTTTATTTAGTTTTTCATGTGGCCTTCATTGGCTCCTAGACTTCGCTGTGTATGTGGTGCTGGGGTTTGAACTCACATACTCGTGCATGCCAGGCAAGTGCTATAACCGCCAAGCCACCGCTCCAGCCCCTAAAAGCAGTTTTTAACAGCCTTGTGGTAATATCAGAATAAATCACTGCATGCTGGTATTTTATTCTAATATAGGTAAAAATTAAAAAAAATAAAATGTATTTTGTAATTCCTTACTAATGTACTAAAGAGTGTAGGGAATAAGAATGAAGCAGAAAAAATTTTAAATTATTTTAGTAAACTGGGTTTATATTAGAAAACTATATTTTATTGTGAGAATCATGAACTTTCTCTTTCTTTTTCTTCTTTCCTCTGACTTGAACATTGCCTCACCACTTTTGAAATTATAAACTAAGGACATAGATTTTAAACTAAATTTTCCTTGAATAATGTTTCCTTTGAGTCACATCTGGACACCCATATCATCTCTTTTAATCATGGTAAAATTTTGATTTTGACTCTCCCCTCCTGTTGGTCCCATCCCCTTATCCATGATTTCCATGGTAGAAAGCTTAGGTATGTTACCCAGGCCTCAGTACACTTAAGTAGTAAATGTAATGCATATTTAAAATATCTGTATTTTTACTTATATAGATATTGGTAATGGATTCATAAGTTCTGTTTGGTACCATGCCTATTACACTGTAGTAAATTATTGTCATTTTAGAACCTTCTTCAACTCACAAAATTATTAGCTTTGGTCTGATATCAATGAAACTTACCAATTTTCTGTTTCCTTTTCTCACAAACTGTACCATGATTCTCTTTCTTTGTAATGTATAAATTCTCAAAAGGCCTGTTATATTTACCATATGGTGGCATGAAGCTGTACTGACATTAGCTAGATATAGTTCTTTTTTACCTTTTAGTTTATGGGATTTTTTAAAAACTAGTCCTAGGGGCTGGAGCAATTGCCCAGTAAGAGCACTTGCCTGGCATGCGTGAAGACCCACATTCCAACCCCAACACAACTGGGTATCAGAGAAGCCAGAACCAGATGAAAAATAAATAAAATTGATTCTCTCTTTATCTCACTCAGTCCCTCTTTCTCTTTTAAAAAACAAAAACAAAAAAACTGGTCCCAGCCAAGTATAGTGCCATGTACCTATAATACAAGCAATTTTGGAGGCACTGGCAACATAGTGATATCCTCTCTCAAAACAAAAATAGAAAGGGATGGTGATGTAGCCAGTGACAGAGCACCTTTTAGGATCAATCTCCAGTATCCAAAATAAAAAAGAAAGAAAAGTAGTCCCAAAGTGCACTAATATCCTTGGGCCAAAATGGTGTTTTTTTTTGTTTTGTTTTGTTTTGTTTTGTACCAGGGATTGAACCAGAGGTGCTTAATCACTGAGCCGTATCCCCAACCCTTAGTATATTTTATTTTGAGATAGGGTCTTGTTAAGATGCTTAGGGCCTTGCGAAATTGCTGAAGTTGGCTTTGATCTTGTGATCCTCCTGCCTCATCTTCCCCAGCCGCTGGGATTGCAGGCATGCACCACAGCACCCAGCTTGTTGTACTCTTGATGTGTTTTGTAACTTAGCTTCATTTCAGAGTTAAAGAACTAGAACAGTGCTTGAACAAAAGGATTGAGAATAGCTGATGTTTGAACAAGGACTAAAATAAAATTTTAAGATCACAATGATAAATTCTTTTGCATTAAATGGATGGGAGATAAGATTATTTGAAATTTTCTCTTGAGAGACAAGGAAATAAATACATTATAAGGTAGAATTATAACTGAAAATGAAATTAATTTCATTTACTATAATAGTAAATGTAACTTACTATGATCGTACTATAATTACTATTAGAAATAGGATGATTGAAAAATATTCTAGAGCTAAGTCCAAAGGTAAGCCAATATCCTGCCACTTTAAAAGCTAGCATACTTAAGATGATCAAGTATTTGCTCTCTTTCTAGCTGCAGGAAAAAGAAAAAGATTTCTCATTCTCTAATAATGAGAAATGAGTTTCTAATAATATGGTATCATTTTCAGGACTATAAAATATATTGTTTTTTCTTTTAGGGCTTTTCCACTTCAGGCCTATCTCATAAAAACTGTTTTGTTTGCCTCAGCCTTTTTTTCCATTATTTTTAAAGACAAATGCCATTCCTCATATTTACACACAAGCTCTCAAAGTCATTACAGATAAATTTCCTAAGTGTGCATAATTAAACAATGTATTCATTTTTTTTCAGGAGTAATAAGAAGCTCTTTGAACTTTTTACAATTCACCTGATGCTTCAAGAAATACAAAGGACAACACATCCGGAACATGCCTTTCTCTGTATTAACCTAAATTCAACTCTGTTCAATTTGGGTTTAACAAAATGCAACTCCCTGGTCTCCAATACAAGCCATTAGACTGGCTTATTTTTATATATACACTATATGTGTGTTGCTTTTTTGTAAAAGTGTAAAGATCACTAAAGCAACTAAAATTCTACCAATAAAGTTACCAGTAGCATCATTTATCATGAAAGATAAATAGGTAGTTTTTTTTCAACTTTTTAAATGGAATCTATAGAATATGGAATTTTTGGAATGTTTCAGTTTAACTAAGGTGGTACCCATGTATAAGTTGGCATTGGCAGAATTTATGACACTGGGGTTACTTTTTATAAAAGTATTTTAGGAAGAGTCTTAAAATTATGTGATTGTTTGGAATAAAATTGGTACTTATGTGGGAATAGTTCAACCATGTTGTCTTTTTGTTTTCTTACTATAGTAGAAAGCAAAAGTATACATTCTCCCAGCCCCCACCCCTCCCTTTTAGCAGAACTAAAGGGCCTCTCACAGGTTAGGCAGATGCTGTACCATGGAACTACACCTTAGCCCAGAAATACATAATTTTAACTCTCATCTCAATTTCATGTCTATTCTGTAAATCCTAGATTTGCAATTTATTTTTATTATGCTGCTCACAGATTACTCTAAGGAAGTTTTAAAATATTTTTTTCAAAATAATTAAATTATTACCAAAGCGTGTATATACAATGCATGACATTTTTAAAGCAACTATAAAAAATAAATAGAAATACTGCCGGAAATATTTCTTGATATAGCCAAAAATTACTGAAGTGGCCAGAGGTAAGTTCTGGGTGAGGTGGAAGTGTTGAGATTGAAGAAAAAAGGAAGATTGTTTTAAAAAGTCATTAAAAAACTATACACAATCAGTGTATAATCTCATTTTCAGGACCTAGAGTAAATTTTGAGGGAACTGTTAGGCCCCTTCAAAAGAATATAAGAAAATGCCACATGTGAAGCAAAAATAGAAAGCTCTAAAGAGAGAACACACTGAGCTGAATATGGTAAGGCTTATAGCAACTTAATGCAGTAGCCAAAATTCACATTAGTGTCAGGAGATGTTATGGTTTGGATGAAAGGTGTACCCTAAAAGCTCATATGAGAAAATCCAGGAAGGCTGAAGTAAAATGATTAAATGTAAAATGAAGTAAAATGAGTTTGTTACTCCCCTGATAGGGATTAACTGGTAACTGTAGGCTGGTAGGGTGTGACTGAAGGAGGTGGGTCATGGCAAGTGTGCCTTTGGGGCATATGTTTTGTATCTGCAATGGCATTTCTCTGCTCCCAGCCATGCCTTCTGTCATGATGTTCAGCCTCACCTTGAGCCCTGAGGAATGGAGCCAACCACCAAGGGACTAAGACTTCAAACTGTGAGCTCCCAAATAAAATTTTCCTCCTAAAATTGTTCTTGTTGGGTCTATTAGTCACAGCAATGAAAAAGCTGACAAAAACAGGAGAACAAACAGGAAGCTCTCTCAGAACTCTTGAGTACCTAGAGATGCTACCAGTAAAAGAGTAGATGAGAAGGTAGAATAGAGATTGGCCCTCCAGCACCAGGGGTATTTGGTGTTTCTGGAAATGAGAACAGAACAAGTAGAGCATATGTGGTATTTAAGATACAGTTGTAGGATTTGGGAGGCCAAAGAAATATCTCATCTACAAATTGAAAGGGCTCGTTGTGTTCCAGGAGAATTAAGAAAAACATTCTATAATTAAATCCATCCTGGCAAAATAATAAAGATAAAAGCAAATACAAAATCCAGTTATTTATGAGATAAGAAAAATAAGCCAGGGGCATAAAATAACAAATTAACAGGGACTTCTGGAGAGAAAAAATTTTAACCCAAGAATTTATACATCGTGAAGATTTCTTTCATAGGTAAAGAAAGTGGAAAGACATTTTCAAACATGGAAGTGTTCAGAAATTATACCACTTATGTGCTCTTCTCAAGATATTAACCTTAAAGATATTAATATTAAAGGTGAAGGAAATCTGAATTTATTAAACTAGCCTCATCTCAAAAGACTGCACTAAAAACAAACCACTGAAACAGAAGCACAGACAGTTCACTGGTGAATTTCATTAAACATTTAAGGAAGAAGTTCTAACAAGGCACAGCAGCACACACCTGTAATCACAGAGACTCAGGAGGCTGAGGCAGGAAAATTCTAAGTTTGAGGCCAGCCTCAGCAATTTAGACCCAATCTCAAAAATAAAAAAGGAGTGGGGATGTAGTTCAGTGGTAAAGTGCCTCTTGGTTCAATCCCAAGTGCTAAAAGGAAGTTCTAGTTCAATATTCTACAATCTCTTTCAGGAGATGGTAAAGGCAATATCTTGACTCGTCTTATAATGCCAGCAGCACTCTAATATCATTCAAACTTCCCAAATTTATTTTTCTTAGAAATAAAATTAGAAGATGTTGACAGTTGACAGTCTGGATGGGATGTATTTTAATGAACATGTGTCTTTCCTGTTTATTTTGCCCACTCTAAAAGAAAAAACTAGAGAAGGAATTATGAACCCCCTCAGGTAAAGCAGGCTGGCTTTTTTTTTTTTTTAAGAGAGAATTTATTTAGTTTTTCATGTGGCTTCCGTTGCTCCAACACTCCATTGTGCTTGTGGTGCTGGGGTACAAAGCGTCCTCCTGCATGCAGGCAATGTAACTGCTGGGCCACTGCTCCATCCCTGACTGGCTGGCTGGGTTTTTTGAAGTTATCCATATGCTGAATCTAGACTTTTAAAAATACATGCTTTGTGGCAGAGCACTTGCCTAGCACACACAAGGCCCCGAGTTCGGTCCTCAGCCCTGAAAAAAAAAAATATGTAATGTATGAAAAAATCTAGGAGAGAGAAGATGGCGGACTGATGGTTTGACTGTTCTGTGCTCTGCTCCTAGAACAGATCTAAAATCTCCAGGACATCTTCACCAGTACGAGATGTGTTTCAGGAATATTCACAAACGAAGTTCGTTTAGGGTGACTTTTGGAAGAGCTGAAAGTTGGATACGCTTCGTGGGGAAAAGAGGGAATTCTGTACTTTAATGTGGGGTTGCACAGCTGGCGCCAGTTCTGCCCAGCGTCCTTTAGCAACCAGCTAGTGGGGGAGGAGCCAACTCACCAGCTGAGGAGGCCCCCAGGCTGATAGGGAATCTTAAATGTGGGTTACAGACCTTCCTTCTGACCTCCACTGGGAAAGCTATATCTCTTGGCTGCCTGCATCAGGCAAAAACAGGAAGGTTTTTTTGTTTTGTTTTGTTTTGTTGTTGTTTTTAATCAGAGGGCCACGCAGGAGCCATTTCAGCGGGCGGGAGTGAGTTAGAAGTTGGGAACAAGCTACTACATAATTGCACCGGGACCTTGCCACTGTTCAGAGACTGAACTGGGAAGAGGAGGTGTGGGACAGGCCCTGCCCTCAACTAGCATTGGGGGGGATTCGAGTTTGGGGAGCCTTGCTAACCGGGCACACCCCCACACTGCACCCAGAAGACTCACGTGACAAGCCAAAAAGGGCAGGAGCTGAAGGAGACCTCTGTCCCAGTGCAAAAAGCCAGGAGGGAGCAGGAGTGCACCCAGCAGAGGGAGCTCATAAACCATCTCAATTCATCACTTTCATGGAGACTTATACCCTGAAGACCGATTCCTAAACTTGAGATAGCATAAATACAATCCAAAAGTCCCTGTTAACAAAATTTAGGGGGATACTTAACACCTGCCCCTATGGTTTAACAGAAAGGAAATCTGAGATTAGACTTCCAAGTTTTCATCAAGAAAAATTTTTATTTTTTTACATTATATATATATTTTTTTCCTCCTTTCTGGTTTTTGATATGGATTTGATGGCCAACTGGATATAAGTTTTCAAGAACACATAAAAATACTGTTTTTTTTAAAATTTCCGGTTTGCTTATTTGTCAGTTCTGAGTGTAGCAGCTGTTGTGTTTCATTAGTTTTTTCACCTTTCCATTTCTCTTCCTTCTCTGTTCTGTTCTTTTTTTCTCCAGCAAATCCTGCACCACCTCTATTTTTTCTCTGTACACATTCAGACAATACAACCTCCTCTCTAACTTCCTCTTACTTTGCCCTCTCTGCCTGGCTTCTAATTAGTCTATACCATTGGACCCACCATTTTTAGTGCTGTGTAATCATTATTGCCATGAATATCAAATTCATTAATTATTGTATGCCTTGAAGCCTGACACTGGGGATAGTCAAACTCTATGGATGCCAAAAACAATGACTAACACTAACATTTTTTTCAGAGGTGGAATTTAAATTTGGATTATATTTGATACAAAATAACCAAATTATTATCGTTTATTGTTGCATTGACTGTTTGAACTGATGAACTCATACTAGCTTGGGGGAGCTGAAAACTCTCAAGGGTCATTAGTAATGCACAGGTTTGGGATCAGACTTCTGAACCCAACTTCTCCAACAACACCTCATCTCAAATTAGGGATGCAACAAAATCCCCAATACTACAACAAAGAAAGACCCTAAAGAGAAACAAACAGGGAACTCAGACCAAGAATTCACTTCAAAAGAGATAAGAAGCTCCAATACCTTCAGCAAAGCCCCCCCAACTATTCACTATCAGACCTCAAACCACACTCCTTGTAACTGAAAATGAAGAAAAAGGGGAAAAAATCCTCCACTTCAATCCCACAGCTCCCTATCCAAGTATTCCAAGGTCAGGGTCCTGGATGAAAACCTAGAAAAATATATGAACAATATGATTAGTAAATCAATCAAAGAATTCAAAGATTTAAGGAAAGAGATAAGAGCAATTCCAGGAGATGAGAGACCACATACATAAAGAGATAAGACCAATTTCAGGAGATGAGAGACTGCATCTATAAAGAGATAGACATCCTGAAAAGAGATGTAGCAGAGCTCTTAGACTTGAAAAATACTGTCAACCAAATCAAAAGCTCACTGGAAGATACTAATACCAGAGTCAACTCAATAGAAAATAGAACCTCAGCTCTCAAAGAACGAACATCAGATAATGAAGATAGACTGAGCAACATCAAGTTCAAGGAGAACAGACAAGAAAAGAAACTTATTGTACATGATCAGAATTTGCAAGTAGTATTTGATGTGATGAGAAGAAATAACATGAGAGTAATTGGGATTGAACAACAAACAAGGGTCATTAAGAACCTTCTAAGTGAAATTGCCAAGGAAAAATTTCCCCACAGCAGAATTGATCCAGAAAATCAAATTCAAGTCACCAATAAGACACCAAACTGACATAACCAAATGAGAAACTCACTGAGACATATTGACTACAAAATAAATAACAGAGAAATCAAGGAGAGTATCCTAAAAGCAGCCAGGGAAAAACACCAAATCACATTCAGAGCCAGATCAATTTGTATTACCATGGGTTTCTCAGACAATAAAGGCCAGGAGAGCATGGAATGATATTTTCAAACTTTAAAAGAAAATAATTTTGAGCCAAAGATATTATACCTTGCAAAACTCAGCTTTAAATGTGTCAGGGAATTTAAATACTTCAATGATAAGTTCAAGCTAACAAGATACATGAACACCAAGCCTGCACTACGGAAAAATCTCAAGGACATACTTCATTCAGAGGAACATGCAATCAACTTCCATAACCCTTAAACACAAGAAAGTCAATAAGCACAAATCACACCAAAAGATATCCAAGATGGTGCAAAACACAGCAATAGGCACAACGTCAGGGTCCCAGATTCCCATATCTATTCCAACTCTGAATGTGAATGGACTCAATGCCCCAATCAAAAGTAGCTGCTTGGCTTACTGGATCAAAAAACAAAATCCAACAATATGTTGGCTACTGGAGACACACCTCACAATCAAAAATAGACACAAACTGAAGGTGAAAGGTTGGCAAAATGTGGTCCAAAAAAGCAAGCTGGCGTTGTGAACCTAATATCCGATAAAGTGAAATTTGACCAAAAACTATCAACAAAGAAGGTCACTACATCATAGTAAAAGGAATAATTCATCAAGAAGATATAATGATAATTAGCATTTATGCCCCCAATTACAACCCTCCCAAATATATGGGGAAAGTACTCAAGGAAATTAGACCCCCTCATCAATCTCAACACAAAAAATACTGGGGGATTTTAATACACCATTATCATTAAAGCAAAAAATTAAAAAAGATATCTCTAATCTAAACAACTCTATTAATCAACTGGACTTAAGAGACATTTACAGATTATTCCACCCCAAATTGACTGAATTTACCTTCTCAGCAGCCCACAGATCCTTCTCCAAAATAGACAACATCCTAGTCCACAAAGCTAACCTTAACAAATACAAAAAAGTTGAGGCTGGAGCGGTGGCTCAGCAGTTTTGATGCTTGCCTGGCAAGCACGAGGACCCGGGTTCAAACCCCAGCACCACATACACAACTGAGTGTTGGAGCAACGAAGGCCATGTGAAAAACTAAATAAAGTTGTTTCCTCTCTTTCTCTGTCTCTCTCACTGTCCCTCTCTCTTTAAAAAAAAAAAGTTGATATAGTTCTATGTGTCCTATCAAACTACAATGGTATGATCTTAGCAATTAACAGCAAGGAAAACAACAGAAACTACTCAAATACTTGGAAATTGAATAATACCCTCTTAAATGAAGAATGGATAAAAGAGGTAATGAGAACTGAAATCAAAAAATTATTGGAAACAAAAGAGAATGACAAATCAATGTATCAAAATCTCTGGGAAAGCATTCTTAAGAGGTAAATTTATACCACTGAGTGCCTTCATGAAAGAGCCCAAATAAATAGTCTTAATGCTCCAACTCAGATCCCTACAAAAATAGGAACAATCCAATCCCAAACCTAATAAAAGACAGGAAATAACTAAAATTAGAGCTGAAATCAATGAAATTGAGAATTAAAAAACAATACAAATTATCAACAAAACAAAAAGTGGAGGTTGAGTGAGTGAGAGCGCCCGCCGGCTGCCAGAAGATCCTGCAGGAGGAAGACTAAGGGTCACTTGAATTCCACACAAGGAGCAGACGCCTGAATCTGAGGTGCTTGTTTAGCAATAACGGCCAGAGCATGTCCTATAAGTTGAAGTAGTCTGCAGTGAAGGAGGATGACCTCTTGCCCCTGCTCCCAGTCCCTCCAGACCCCAGCATTGCCTTGTGCTGGGAGGAGAGTTCCAGAATGAAGAGCAACAAAGGTGGTGTTGCAGCATCCAGCAGCAAGACTGAGGATAAGGACAGCATGGACATACCCCTGGATATTTCCTCTTCAGCTGGCTCAAGCAAGAGAAGAAGGGGCAAATTACCCAAGGAGTCTATTCAAATTCTGCAGGATTGGCTTTCTGAGCACAAACACAATGCCTATCCCTCAGAACAAGAAAAAGCATTACTGTCCCAGCAAATTCACCTGTCTACACTACAGGTCCGTAACTGGTTCATCAACGCCCACTGCAGGCTCCTCCCTGACATGCTGAGAAAGGATGGCAAAGATCCAAATCAGTTCACAATTTCCCACCGTGGGGCCAAGGTTTCTGAAGTTAGCTCTGTGGAGGCTGCAATGGGTAACAAAAACTTTATGCCAGCTCTGGAAGAGAGCCCGTTTCATTCCTGTACAGCTGGACCAAACCCAACCCTAGGGTGGCCACTGTCTCTCAAGCCATCATTCCCAGGATCAATTTTGACTTCTCCATCAGTGATCTGTCATACCGCTGTGACTGCATTGAAAGATATGCCTTTCTCTCTCCACCAGTTGGTTGGTATGGGACAAACCACAGATATACAGCAAATGGCAGCCAGCAACTTTACAGACACCTCTCTCATGAACCTGGAGGACACATGTAAGTCTGGACTGAGTACTAATACTCAGAGTAGTCTTTTCAACACTCCTCCCCCTACTCCACCAGACCTCAACTAGATTTTAGGGGATTTCAGCTTTTAGTGGATGTTGCACTCAAATGGGCTGCAGAGATGGAGCTTCAGGCAAAACTAACAGCTTAACTCCCCTTTCCACCAAAACAGTTCTCAAAAATGTCATGTTTGCCAGGGGTGATGGCAAGAGATGAATTGCATTATTGTATATATTTTTATTAATATTTGCACATGGGATTGCTAAAATGAACCTTCTTGTTACTGAGATGTCTTCAGTGGAATACAATCATTCCAAGAACTATAAACTCAAAGCTACTGTACAAACAAAGGGTTTTCTTTTTTTAAATGTTAATGTGAGATGGCTTCCAATATCATGTGATTTTTTTTGTTGGTGTTTTTTAAGACTGTGCAATACTTTGAGAACCTATAGAATTTTTCATTCCCATGTGGAACAGGATGCCCACATACTGTCTAATTAATCAATTTTCAGGTTTTTTTCAAAAACATATGAATCTAGTTGATTGATGCCTTTTTTCATGACATAATAAAAATAAAAGAAAAATAAATAAGATCAATAGAGCCCTTGCCAACCTCACCAAAAGGAAGAATGAAGTGAAGCAAAACAACAAAATCAAAGACGAAATGGAGATATCACCACTGATTCAACCAAAATCCAGAAGATTATCAGAACTTATTTTGAAAATTTATACTCTGTCAAGTTTGATAATCTGGAAGAAATGGACAATTATCTAGCCACATAAGACATTCCCAAAACAACAGGGGAGGACATTGAAAATCGAAACCAACCAATCTCAGGTAGCAAAATCGACACAGCTATCAAAGGACTTCCAAAAAAGAAAAGCTCAGGACCTGATGGATTCACGGCACAATTCTACCAGACCTTTACACAAGAATTAACACTGATCCTCTACAAGCATTTCCATGAAATTGAAAGGGTTGGAACCCTCCCAAACTCTTTTTATGAAGCAAATATTACACTGATACCAAAACCCAATAAAGACACATCAAGAAAAGAAAACCAACTACAGACCAATTTCCCAGACGAACATAGATGAAAAAATCCTTAATAAAATTCTAGTTATCCAGATCCAAAAATACATCAAAAAGATAGTACAGTATGATCCAGTGGGCTTCATTTCAGGAAAGCAGGGCTGGTTCAACATACGCAAATCAATAAATGTGATTCACCACTTAAACAGAATTAAAAATAAAAATCATATAATCATCTCAATTGATTCAGAAAAGGTCTTTGATAAAATTCATCACCCATCTATTTTCAAAACTCTAGAGAAGATAGGGATCAAAGGAAGATTTTTTAATTTTGTAAGAGCCATTTATGACAGACCATAGCCAACATTATGCTTAATGGAGAAACACTGAAAGCATTTCCTCTGAATTCAGACACAAGACAAGGATGTCCACTTTCATCATTCTTATTCAATATAGTCCTTGAAACCCTAGCCAGAGCTATCAGACAAGAAAGGAAATCAAAGGAATTCAAATAAGGAAAGAGGAAGTCAAGCTGTCTCTTTTTGCTGATGACATGATCCTATACCTAGAAGACCCAATAAGCTTGACCAGAAGACTCCTAGAGCTTATAAACTATTTCAGAAAAGTAGCTTGTTATAAGATCAACACTCATAAGTCATTAGCTTTCCTGTATTCCATGCAGCAACAAGTCCACTAAAGAAGAAATCTTCCTGATTTCTGTCCCATTCACAATCTTCTCAAAAAAATAATAAAATACTTGGGTATCAATCTAACAAATGATATTAAGGACCTCTACAACGAAAACTACTGAACGTTTAAAAAAAATTGCAGAAGACCTGAGTAGATGGAAAAACATTCCATGTTCTTAGTTAGCAGAATCAATATAATCAAAATGGCCAATCTACCAAAAACCCCATTAAGATTCAGTGCAATCCCCATCAAAATACCAATGTCATTCTTCATGGATATAGAAAAAGCTATTCTTAAATTCATATAGAATAACAGAAGACCCAGAATAGCCAAAACATTACTAAGCAAGAAAGAGGAAGCAGGAGGTGTCATAATTCCTGACCTGAAATTATACTATAGGGCTATAATAACAAAAACAGTGTGATGTTGGTATCATAACAGATATGAAGACCAATGGAACAGAATAGAAGATACCAAGGTGAACCCTCAAATCTTTAACTATCTGATATTTGATAAAGGTGGCAACAGCATAGTGTGGAAGAAGGACAGCCTGTTCAACAAATGGTGATGGACAAACAGGACAGCCATATGCAGAAAACTGAAATTGAATCCTTATCTCTCACCCTGCACAAGTATCAAATAAAAATGTTTCAAGGATCTGGAAATTAAACCAGCAACTATACAATTGCTTGAAGAAAAAGTAGGATCAACACTACACAACATAGGTGTCAGCACCACCTAACTTAACAAGACTCCATGGCACAAGCATTAAAACCAAGAATAAATGAATGGGATTGCCATTAAACTAAAAAGCTTCTCCACAGCTAAAAAATTAGTCAAGAGAGAACCTACAGAATGGAAGAAAATCTTTGCCAGCTGCACCTCAGACAGTGCTAATAACCAGAATATACAAAGAACTCAAAAATCTAAACACCAAACCCACAAATAATCCAATCAATAAATGGGCTAGGGAGCTAAATAGAAATTTCTCAATGGAGGAAGTCCAAAAAGCCCATAAATATATGAGAAAATGCTCTACATCACTAGCAATTAGAGAAATGCAAATCAAAACTTCACTGAGATTCCATCTCACTCCTATCAGAGTGGCAAAAATGAAGAATATGAACAGTGACAGATGCTGAAGGGGTTGTGGGAAGAGAGGAACACTGTCACACTGCTGGTGGGACTGAAAGCTTATACAGTCACTCTGTAAAACAGTGTGGAGACTCCTCAACAAACTAGCTCTGGAACTACCTTATGACCCAGCTATCCCACTCCTGGGTATTTTCCCAAAAGAGCTGGTAGAATCAGCTTATTACAGAGCTACAGCTTCATCAATGTTTTTAGCATCTCAATTTACTATAGCTAAACTATAGAACCAACCCAGATGCCCCTCACTGGATGAATGGATTCAAAAACTGTGGTATACATATACCATGGGATTGTACTCTGCTATCAGAGAGAATGATATCATGGCATTTGCAGCCAAATGGATGGAGATGGAAAAATTATGCTGAGTGAAATATCCCAAGCTCAGAGACTCAAGGGCCAAAATGTTTTCTCTCTTTTGTGGAAGCTAGATTACAACCAGAAACAGGCTGAAAGTTGGCTAAGCTAATAATAACCTCAACATAGGTGAATTATTACATGAGCAAGGGGA
Organism: Aplodontia rufa; assembly: GCA_004027875.1. NCBI lineage: Eukaryota > Metazoa > Chordata > Mammalia > Rodentia > Aplodontiidae > Aplodontia > Aplodontia rufa. The sequence goes on along the minus strand of PVKS010010561.1, from coordinate 38,859 downwards.
ACCTTGCCTATGATGCTGGGGGATGAAGGGAGGGGAGTGCGGGTGGAGGGAGGGTATAGGAGGGTAATCAAGACAGCTGGAGGGTGGAAGTAGAGTAGTTATCAACCCAGTGGGGAACCTTCAACTTCCATGAGAAGCCCAACTAACATGGGGATAAAGTAGGGAGAAACATGGGTTTGGGGGGACCCTAGAGCTGGGAGACTGGCATCAGCCTCAGCTTACTCTGTCATTATGCATATGTGTTCATGATTCTGTGGTAACAATTCCCTCCTAGTTGTAAGACTATGTTGAACAAATTTTTGAAAAAAAGAAGAAAACTCTAGTTTTATTAATTTTAATAACACCTGTAAATAAAAACTCAAACATAAAAAAGTATATGCTTTTTTTTTTTATCCTAATCATTAATGAGTTCCACCTTGAAGTCAATAATTTAAGAAACAGAGTTGATGAGTTGAGAGCAGTGGGTGGCTGGCCCATGGCGGCGCCCGACCTGCTGGACTCGCTCCTGCAGCTTCTCAGAGACCAGGAGGAACTGGAAGTGAAGCGCTTGGCGCTGAACGCTCAGGTGGAGGAGGGCTGGCTCTCGTTCGCAAAGGCTCGCTACGCAATGGGTGCCAAGTCGGTAGGGCTCTTGCAGGATGCTTCTCGCACGGAGCCCCAGGTCTGTGTGTGCCAGTGAGAGCCAGAAAGACTCCAGACATTCAGGGTGGTGAGAGCTGATGCCCAGACTCCAGAAGAGGTGGGACCTCGCGACTCAGCTTTGCTTAGGAGCAAGGGCCCCATCAAGACTCCAGAGCCATAGCCGTCTGCAGCCCGCAGGACCCCTTGAACTGGTTTGAAATCCTGGTTCCTCACAGTCTGTGTCAGGCCCAAGCTAGCTTCCGGGATGGCCTGCAGCTGGCTGCAGATATAGCCAGCCTCCAGACCCGAATCAACTGGGGTCCAAGCCAGCTCCACGGTCTCCAGGAGAAACTCAAGCAGCTGGTGCCCGGGGCTGCCTGACCTGTGTCCACAGAGACAGGCACTCAGCACAGCTGTTCGTGGATGTGACTGCCTTTTCTCAGTCCTTCTTTCTTCACAAACTGCCCCTTTTCCAAACCCCACACCAGCTAATGCCCCCTCCTTAAAATGTCCTTGGTCTTCATGTTTTTGTCTTGTTAAGTGTGAAGTTTAAAGTTTTAATCTTATGTTCATAATATGAGCTGTAAATATTTCATCCCCAACTGAATAATATTGAAAGCCACTTTCTTTGAAACCACTTTTAGGCCCATGTTCTCTTTGGACTCCCTCCCAAGGGGAAGGTATAAGACTTTTCATGTTAGTGAAAAATTGAACAACCTCATATATTAGTCATCTGTAGTGTCATTTCTGGACGATGAAACAATGCACAAACAGTGCCAGGGAAGGACAAGAGGTAGTGCTTCAGGGTTGCCAGATCCTCAAAATTGACTTGAATAGAGGAAAAGACCATACATGGGCAACAGATCAGGACAATATTATTTGAGTCAATAAAAATGCAAACACCTACCTGGGAGTGCTGGTGCCCAGGAGGCTGGGGCAGGAGGATCACTTGAGGCCTTGAATTTGAGACCAGCCTAATAACATAATGAGATCCTGTCTCAAAAACAAAACAAACGTTTGAGTAGATGGTAGCCGTTAGCAGGGTCTAAATCAGAAGTAAAGAAAGGTTTGACCTAGATTTTCAAGGGCACTTTAGGAAGTTGCAAAAACCTGCCTTTATCTTACCAGGAGTGAGGCAAAGACTTTCTTCATTTGTTGAAGGGCCAATTGTATTTCCTCTTCTGGGAACTCTCACTGTTCTACTGGATGGTTTATCTTTTTAGCATTTTCTAGGGGCTCTTTCTGGTTTTTTTTTTTTTTTTTTGGTTGGGGGAATGTAATCCTTTGTAATATGAGATGTAAATATTCCAGTTTGTCTTTTAACTTTGCTTATAGTGTTGCTTTTAAAAACTTTTAAACTGTAAAGTAAAACTACATCAAATGCACACAAAAGAAAAAGAAAGAAAGAAAGAAAGAAAGAAACTCAGTTGAAAAGTCAGCATCCAAAGTGCATCCTCTGGCATCTAGCAATCTTAAAACTCTTGTAAAAATTCATAGTTATAAATTAAAACAAACAAGAAACTGAGAGTAAACTGATAAAGAAAGGTTTATTTATGGATTCCTCTGGTGCCATATCTGAGCTGATAAAAGTTGTCACTCATAAAGAAAAATGTATGTCCTTTGTCCTTTCATTAGACAAAAGGGAGAGAAAAAGAAACTGTTCCTCAACTACTTGCTGCTTCTTAATGGCTTTTAGCTGAAAAGAAGATCGAAGAGGCATATTTTGGAATGCCATTGCCTCAATTTCTTTAATGGTTAGTTTTGTTTAAAAACTTACTTAAAAATAAGTAAATTTGGTGAATGTAAATGGCTTAAAGTTTTTCTATGAATTTTCCAATAGTAATTATGTTTTATACAATGTCTACTTAAAACTAGTTTTTAAATACTTTTGAGGGTTGGGGATATGGCTCAGTGGTAGATGCTTGCCTAAAGTTTATAAGGGTCCAGGTTCAATCCCCAGCATTGCAAAAATATCTGCATATTTCTTGACAACTTTAAATCTTATAACTAAGTAATATATAATCATAAAATATCTGTCATTAGTTAAAATTCACTGCTACAACTATCCATGTCTTACAAATTGAAACAAAACAGGTGCATGCTGTTATTGAGTCCAAAGCCTAATGAGATTTTGTTTTTCTTATGGCTTTCTAGTCAGTCCAGTCAGTCCCAGCTAAAATGTACACATCCAAGAAGTTAACTGAAGCAACTCTTTTGAGACTGGAAATAAAGAGGAAAGAAAGAGAAAATAGGCTTATTTTAAAACTGCTGTGAAGCTGCTTTCTCCACAGTTGGATACACAGCTTCCATAAGATCAAGGACAAAAAAAGTTTTCACAAATACTGGTTTGGCCATCTGAGCAGGTAACTTTTAACTATTTTGCCAAAAATATAATTTGGATCCAACTGTGCTTTTATAAACCAATCACTTTGTATTACTAAATTTTACTCCCTCATGACTAACATTTTTAAGTTAATGCTGGAGTATCTTTGTGTACATGTCTTGCATGTCTGTATTGGTAAATGACATTGCTTTTTGGGGGGTCTTATGTCATCTCCCATGTCTCCCATGCTACATGACATGTAGTATATTTTCTTCCTGTCAAGCCAACATTTTTTTTAAAAGGAGGAAAAGTAGGTTTGATTGGAGGCTCACAGTTTTGGGGGCTCACAGTTTTAGAGGTCTCAGTCCATAGATGGCAGGCTCCATTGCTCTGGGCCTAAAGTATGGCAGAACATCGTGGCAGAAGAATATGGTAGAGAAAAGTAGCTCAGCACATGGCCATCAGTAAGCAGAACTGTTAACCTATCTTATAACAATTTAATTCTTGAACTCAGCTATGACACTAAAGGCCAGGGGACCCCACTTGCTCCAGAGTCTGCAGATGGAATCCTTAGAGTCATGACAAAGCAATTCTTACAAAGTCAACTCCTCCAGGATCTCTATATATGATGCCTGGTGAGAAAAAGAAAAGGCAATACAAATTTTCCTCATTTCCCCAACACCGTGTTATTTTTCTAAATGTAGATTGACAAGAAAGAAAAACTTATGTAAAAAATATGTTTCTTGAATTTCCTTGAATTTTGGCTCTTATGAATTTGGTTCTGGGTACAGGTTGGTTATTGATCCTCAGCCTCCCAAAAGTTATCCCTGTTTTCCTTATTTCTGTATTTTGTATGATTGGTCATAAGGAAAGATCATTTGGTCACAACCTTCATTGCTTTGTCATAAGGAGGGTCTTCATTACATTATCTGTAGGAGAAACATTGGATCTTGAGGGGAACGGTGTGCAACCTGAATACCTTTCCTGGGGACATTTCTTGTGGTTAAGTCACAGCTTCTTGGTTCTGACTCCCTTTGGTGATTTAGATTTTTGTATCTAAAAGCCTTATTTTTAAAAAAGCTCTCATCCTAAACAATTTTTCTCTTGGTACCTTTGGAAAGGTTTGTATTTTTTTTTAAAAATTGGTTTTATAAATAAGATCTTTTTTCAGAAAAATAGGAAGTAACCTGAGTTGTTTGTCAAGTTTATGTGACTTGGGTAAATATTTAATAAATCATCTGGTTTTCATTGGTAAAATAAAAGTATCTTCAGGATTGTCATACTTTTTTTTTAAGAGAGAGGGACAGTAAGAGAGAAAGAGAGAAACAACTTTATTTAGTTTTTCACATGGTCTTAGTTGCTCCAACACTTAGTCATGTACGTGGTGCTGGGGTTTGAACCTGGGTCCTCGTGCTTGCCAGGCAAGTGCCAAAACCACTGAGCCACCACTCCAGCCCCAATGTCATACTTTTTTTTAACCTGGGTTTGCTGTTAAGAAAAGTTTATGTTTGTCTCTGTGAAATGTTTTAAGGTCATAAAACTATAAATTTAATCAACCTAAGAACAGAATTCACAATGAAGATAAATTGCTTGATTGTTATCAGTCACAAGAATAAGAAAGCAGAAAACCATCTATAACTCAACAATAGCAACAAAATATATTTGGATCTATTAATAAATATGCACTATTCTATACTGAAATTTTTTTCTATGAAAAAGCACGTTTCAAAAACAATTACAAAACGTTGGTATGTGACAGACATTACTTCCTAGCTTTTCACTAAAAATTAAAGTTATTGAAAGTTTAAAATTCTAATAAATACATACAATTCTATATACATAGTAGATAAAAATGTATTTTGATAAAAAATTGTAAAAAATACATGGTATGCTTTTTAGAAAAAAATTATCTAAATTCAAAGGTTATATAAAGGTTGCTTCAAAAATGTGCATTTAGAAAGAAAAGAAGTACCAGGCCAAAAACAAAAGCAAAATAAAAAAGCAGTAAGTAGAAATGAGAAATGGGGCAGGGGGACAGGAGTTACATGTGAAAATGTATTTAAGGGGTTAAAAATTTTAAAGTAATTTTAATTTTTGTATGAGAAAAAATGTTTGGTGAAAATACTAAGGAAAAATTTGTCTAGGGGTACTAGTGGAAAAATATGAAGTTATTGGTTTTACTTCCTAGCCTTGAAAGGTTTGAAAATAGAGATTCCCATAAATCCAGGAGTTCACTGGGCACCATAACAAGACCTAAACTATAGGATGACATTCAATTGAGATGCCTTTGGAAAAAGAACTTGACCAAAATCAGAAAAGATTATGTTAACCTAAATTAGCAACAAATTGTGACTCTCAAAAAATTATTTATTCAAGAATAAACATGGAATTATAAACCCAGATGTGCCTAATATAATAGATCTTAGGCCTATGCTGGCAACCAAGTTGTTCTTCAGTAATTGAATGGATAAGTAAACTGTGGTACATCCAGGCAACGAAATATTACTCAGCAATAAAAAAAAAAATGAGGTTAGCCCAGAACTATGCAACTCCTAGAAGAAAACAGGGTCAACACTCCAGGATACAGGCACAGACAACCACTTTCTCAATAGATCCTGGAAGCTCAGGAAATAATCCTGCGAGTTAACAAATGGGATGGCATCAAATTAAAAACTTCTGCACAGCAAAGGAAACAATCAGTAATGTGAAGTGTGAACCTACAGAATGGGTGAAAATCTTTGCTAGTTACTCTTCTAACAGAATCTTTAGAATATATAAAGAATTCAAATTTTACACCAGGACTGGAGCAATGGCTCAGCAATAAGGGCACCTGCCTGGCATGTGTGAGGGCCCAAATTCGACCATCTGTACCACATACACAACTAAGTGCTGGAAAATTTTAAAAAAGATGCAACTGTAAAGTAGACTCTCACTTTCTGTCTCCCTCCCTCTCTCCTCCTCTCTCTCTTAAAGAAAACTTTACAACAACAACAAAAGCAAATAACTACTAATAAAAAAGACTAGATATGGAACCATGATATGACCCAGCTATACCACTCCTTGGTATAGTAATACACACATACTCTTGTTTATAGCAGCACGATTCATAATAACCAAACTATGGAACCAGCCTAGGTGTCCACCAATGGATGAATGGATAAAGAAAATATGATTACACACACACACACACACACACACACACACACACACACGATATATATACAATGTAGATACACATTATGTTAAGCAAAAATAAGCCAAAATCAGGTGAAGGATCTTATATTTTCTCTCTTATGTGGAAGCTAGAGAGGAAAATGGAATTTCAAAGAGAGATCAGTCAAGGAAAAGGATCAGGGGTGGGTGGAAGGGAGAGAGGGAGAAAGTAGTAGGGAGGGATATTGGCCAAATTATATTGTTATATTGTGTGCATGTACAAATATGTACCAACAAATTCTATCATTATGTATAGCTATAATGTACCAATTAAAATATGGAAAGAAACAAAAGATATAAGCTGTCAAGCCGTGAAATTTAAATGCATATTACTAGTGAAAGAATCTAATCTGAAAAGTCTACATGCTTTCATACATGATTCCATCTACATGATGACATCCTGAAAAGGCAACTCTATGAATACAGTAAAAAGATCAGTGTTTGCCAGGGGTTAGTGAGGAAGGAGATGAATGTGTAGAGCACAGAGGCTTTTTTAGAGCAATTAAACTGCTCTCATTGATATTCTAATAGTGAATACATATCCTTATAATTTGCCTGACCTTATGGAGTGTTCAACACCAAGTGAACCTAAGCTGCCAAGCTATAATTTCATATTTATCAAAACATCTGTGGAAAACAATGGCAAGATGATGACATTTCAGACAAGCCAACCAGAATGTTTACTATCCATAAACTCCATCGAAAGAAATTCCTGAAAGAAGTATTTCAGGATTCAGAAGCAAAGTGAACTCAGAAAGTTGAACAGGCAAGATGAAATAGCAAAGTTAATGGTGATATGTAATACAACTAAACTGAATGAAATAGACCTGTTTAATTTGTGTGTTTAAAAAAACAGCTGCCGGGGGTGGTGGTGCATGTCTGTATTCCCAGTGGCTCAGGAGGCTGAGGCAGGAGGATTGCAAGTTCAAAGCCAGTCTCAGTAATTTAGTGAGACCCTATGAAACTTAGCAAGACCCTGTCTCAAAATAAAAAAATAGAAAGGGCTGTGGATAAGCACCCCTGAGTTTAATCCCTGGTACAAAAAACAAAACAAAAAAACCCCACCAAGCTGCTGGACAAAAACACCATGTAAGTCAGCAATGGGTACCTACAGGTGGAGTATTTTAAGTTTCTTATGTTGTTTAACAAGATGACTCAGACTTTAAGTTAAACGTGGATTTTAAAATTACTAGAATCACTAAATGTTAATAAAATATGTAGCTTCTAAACTAATAAGGTGAGGACCTTATAAGTCCTCACCTTATAAGTGAGGACTTATTTATTTCATTGGACCTTATAAGTCCAATGAAAAAGAATAAAGCTCTTTTGCTTCCTTGGTTAGATTAATTCCCAAGGGTTTTTTGGTTTGTTTGTTTTTCTCTCTCTGAGTGTGTGTGTGTGTGTGTGTGTGTGTGTGTGTGTATGTGTGTTGAGGTTATTGTGAATGGGATAGTTTTCCTGATTTCTTCCTTGGCCAAATCACTGGAAAGCTATTGATTTATGGGTATTGATCTTGTATCCTGCTTTTGCTAAATTTATTAATAAGCTCTAGAAGTCTTCTGGAGGAGTTTTTTGGGTCTTCTAGGTATAGGATCATACCATCAGCAAAGACAGATAGTTTGACTTCTTCTTTTCTTATTTGTATCTTTGATTTCCTTTTCTTGCCTGACTCCTATAGTTAATGTTTTGAGGACTACATTGAATAGGAGTGGTGAAAGTGGACAGCCTTGTCTTGTTCCTGAATTCAGTGGAAATGCTTTCAGATTTTCTTCATTTAATATGATGTTGGCTATGTGTTTGTCATAAATGGCCTGTATAATGTTGCGGTAAGTATTTTTGATCCCTAGTGATCCAGTGCTTTTAACATGAATGGGTGATATATTTCATCAAAGGTCTTTTCTGCATATTGAGATGATCATCAAGGTTTTTGTCCTTAATTCTGTTTAAGTGATGAATCGCATTTAACGATTTGTGTATGTTGAACTAACCTTGTATCCTTGGAATGAAACCCACTTGATCATGCTGTATTTTGTTTTTGAATGTGGTTTATTAGTATTTTATTAAGGAATTTTGCATCTATGTACATCAGGGATATTGGTCTGTAGCTTTCTTTCCTTTATTCATCTTGGTTGGGTTTTGGTATCAGGTTTATGATTTGGGAGTGTTCCTTCCCTTTCTATTTCATGGAATAACTTAGGGAAGAGAGGTGTTAGTTCTTGTGTAAAGGTTCAGTGGGACTCAGCTGAGAATCTGTCAGTTCCTGGACTTTTCTTTTTTGGAAGGCTTTTAATTGCTGCTTCAATTTCATTACTTGATATTGGTCTGTTTAGGATTTTTCTATCTTCCTGACTCAATTTGGTCAGGTCATACATGTCTAGAAAGTTGTCCATGTCTTCCAAATTTTCTAGTTTATTGGGATATAAATTCTTAAAATAGGTTCTGATAATCCTCTGGCTTTCAGAAGGGTCCGTGGTGATCTTTCCTTTGTTAGCTGTTGCTTTTGTAGATTTGCTTCTTCCCATTCTTTCTTTTGGTGAGTTTTGCTAAGGGCTTGTCAAGTTTTTATCTTTTCAAAGAACCAACTCTTTGTTCATTGATTCTTTGTATTGTTTTTAGTCTCAATTTCATTTATTTCAGCTCTGACCTTGATTATTTCCTGTCTTCTACTGGTTTGTGGATTAGTCTGTGCTTCTTTTTCTAAGGACTTGAGGTACAGCATTAGTTTATTTGGGATATCTCTAGTTTTTCTTTCTTTCTTTTTAAAGAGAGAAGGACAGTGAGAGAGAGAGAGAGGAGAGAGAGAGAGGGAGAGAGAGAGAGAGAAAGAGAGAATCAATTTTTATTGAGTTTTTCACATGGCCTTCATTGCTCTGGCACTTAGTTGTGAATGTGGGGTGCTGGGGTTTGAACCTGTGTACTTGTGCATGCCGGGCAAGCACCATAACCACAGAGGCACCACTCCCGCCCCTCTAGTATTTTTGTTTGTTTGTTTGTTTGTTTGTTGTTTTTTGAGAAGGACAGTGAAAGAGAGAGACAGAATCAATGTTTATTGAGTTTTTCACATGTTTTTCATAGCTCTGACACTTAGTTGTGTACATGGGTGCTGGGGTTTGAACCTGTGTACTTGCGGGCAAGCACCGTAACTGCAGAGCCACTGCTCCAGCACTCCCCCTAGTTTTTTAATGTAGACACTCAGTGCTATAAATTTTCCTCTTAGAAATGCTTTCATACTGTCACAGAGAGTTTTATATGTTGTATGTTTGTTCTCATAAATTTCTAAGAATTTCTTGATTGCTGCTCTCATTTTTTTCTGATCCATTCTTCATTTAAGAGAGTATTATAGGGGCTGGAGTGGTGGCTCAGCCGTTATGGTGCTTGCCTGGTTTGTGCAAGTACGTGAGTTCAAACCCCAGTGCCATGTAGTCTCAGAGCAAAGAAAGCCTCATGAAAAACGAAATAAAATTGGTTCTCTCTCGCTCTCTCTCTCTCTCTTAAAAAAAAAAAGTGAGAGAGAGATATAGTATTATTCAGTCTCTGTGTATTTATGTGGCTTCTAAGGGCTGAAGCAGTGGCACAGTAGGTGGAGCACATGCCTGGCATGCTCAAGGATCCAGGTTCAAACCCCAGTACCACATAAATAACTAAGTGTTGGAGAAACAACAGCCAAATTAAAAAATAAATAAAATTGATTTTCTCTCTCCCTCTCCCTTCCCCACTTTTTAAAAAAATTATATGTGGTTTCTGTTATTTTTCTTGCTATTGATTTTGATAGGACAAAAAGGATTATATTTAATTTTTTATTTACTAAAATTTTCTTTGTAGACTAGAATATGATCTGCTGAGAAGATAAATTCAGCTATTTTGGGGTGGAATGTTCTATAGATGTCTATGAGGTCCAGTTGATTTATAGTGTTGTTTAGGTTGATGATATCTTTATTGACTTTTTCTTTTGATAACCAGTCAACTGATGAAAGGGGTATGTTGAAATTTCCAAGTATTATGTTGTGATCTATGTGGATTGTTTTTTTTTCTAAGTAATTGGGTTCACTGACATTTGGGGCATAAATGTCTTTAATACAATATAGTGGCCTTCTTTGTCTCTTCTGATTAATTTTGCTTGACAAGAAAGAGAAAGCAGGAGGTGTTACAATACCTGACATGAAATTATATTATAGGATATTGGTATCAAAACAGACATGAAGACCAATGGAATAGAATAGAAGATATCAAGACAAACTCACAAATCTTTAACCATCTGGTATTTGACAAAGGGGCCAAAAATATAGTGTGGAGGAAAGACAGCCTGTTCAACAAATGGCGCTGAATGAGCTGGACAGTCATATGCAGACAATTGAAATTAGATTCTGTCTCTCACACTGCACAAAAATCAAATCAAAATGGATCAAAAATTAGGAATTAAATAGTAACTATACAATTATATAATGCTAGAAGAAAAAAATAGGATCATTTCTCCACCACATCAGTGTAGGCACCTCCTTTATTAATAAGACTCATAGCACAAAAATTAAAGACAAGAATCAATGAGTCATTAAACTGAAAAGCTTCTGCATAGCTCAAAAAATAGTGGACAGTGTCAAGAGAGAACCTTCAGAATGGGAGAAAGTCTTTACCTGCTACACCTCCAACAGGGGACTAATATATAGAATATACAAAGAGCTCAAAAAACTGAACACCTTCAATCAATAAATGGGCTAGGGAACCAAACAGATACTTCTCAACCGAAGAAGTCCAAAGAGCCAATAAATATATGAGAAAATGTCCTACATCACTAGCAATCATAGAAATACAGATCAAAACTTCACTAAGATTCCACCTCACTCCAATCAGAGAGGCAAAAATAAAGAATATGAATAATAACAGAAGCTGGAGGGGTTAGAGGGAGAAAAGAACACTAACACAATTTTAGTGGGATTGAAAACTTGTATAGCCACTCTGGAAAGCAGTGTGGGGATTCCTCAAAAAATTACAACCCAGTTATCCCACTCCTGGGTATTTTCCCCAAAGTGCTAGAATCAGCATACTACAGAGACACAGCTACAGCAATGTTTACAGCAGCTCAATTTACAATAGCTAAACTATGGAACCAACCCAGATGCCCCTCTCTGGATGCATGGATAAAAAACTGATATAAATGTATATATATACATGTATATATATATATATATGTATGTATATATACATATACACACAATGGAGTTCTACTCTGCTGTTAGAACAGTATCATGGCATTTGCAGCCAAATGGATGGAGATGGAGAAAATTAGGCTGAGTGAAATATCCCAAACTCAGAGTCTTAAGGGCCAAACGGTTTCTCTCCTATGTGGAAGCTAGAGTAAAAATCTAAGATAGGATGAAAGTTAAGGAAGTTTAAGTAATAAACCCACTAAAGTTGAAATTTCCCCTAAGCTGGGGGAACCATAACTATGAAGGTGGGGGAGAAGGAAGGGAGGGATTAGCTGTATCAATACAGCTGGGAACACTCAACTCCCATGAGAAGCCCAACTATACACAGCAGGCAGAGAAACTCAGAAATTTCAAAAGGTAATATACATGTATATACTTATTTCTATCTATAACATGGGGGTATTGGAGAGGAGATGTGAGAGTTGGGAGTGGACGAAGTGGGGAGATCCTGGACTAGGATCGGCCTTAACTTACTTTGTCAATAGCCATATGCATGAATATGTAACAATTATTCCCTCCAATATGTAAGATTATGTCAAACAAATAAAAAAGTCTACAAGAAAATGTTTGAATGCAAAAAAATATTTTTTGCTTGAAATCTATATTGTCAGATATGAGAATTGCAACTTTCTGCTTATTTTCATGGGCTATATGCTTGAAATTTTTTTGTCATCCTTTTGCCTTCAGCCTGTATATGTCTTTTCCTAAATAATTTGTCTCTTGTAAGCAACAGATAGTTAAATGCTGTTTTTTGATCCATTCTGCTAATCTGTATCTTTTCATTGGGAAGTTGAGACCATTAACATGAGTTTATGTTTTCCTGCCATTTTGGTATTTTGCTGTATTGTATCATTTTCTTTTTTAATTTTAAAGACAGAGGGAGAGAGAGAGAGAGAGAGAGAGAGAATCAATTTTATTCATTTATTTATTTTTCATTTGGCTTTCTTTGCTCCGAGACTTGGTTATGTGTGTGGTGCTGGGGTTAGAACTCACATACTCACGCATGTCAGGCAAGCACTGTAACCTCTGAGCCACTGCTCCAGCCTCTTGTATCATTTTGGGGGTTGTTCTTTTATTGAACTGCCTCTGTTTGTGAGCTTTGGGAATTGTTCTTTTGTTCCTCTGTGTGAAGTTTATATTTGAGTATTCTTTGTAGTGCTGATTTGTGCTCATGAATTCTTTTGGTTTATTCTTGTCATGGCATGTTTTTACTTCCCCCTCAAATTTGAAACTGAGTTTTGCTGGGTATAATAGCCGCAGCTGACAGTTGTTTTTTTTTTAGGACTTGGACTATTTCATTCTAGGCCCTCCTTTTAGGATCTGAGCTGAGAAGTTAGAAGTGATCATGCCTCTGTGTTCTGGCCTGATGTTTGCCTCTTGTTCTCTGCACTGAGCATCTTGATTATGTTATGTCTTAGTGAGTTTCTCATTTGGGGCCCTGTAAGCCTCCTGTATGAAGATGTCTATCTTGTTTCTAATATGGGAGAAATTTTCTCTATCTCATTGAAAATATTCTTTATGCCTTTGGCGTGTATCTCCATGTTCTCCTCTATACCAGTGATTCATAATTTAGTCTTTTAAAGAAATCTTGTATGTTCTGGTCATATTCTGTAATTTTTCCACTTTATTGCTTTTTGTACATTTGAAATCATATAGCTTGCCTTCAATGCCTAAAGTTCTGTCTTCAAGGGCCACGGTTCTATTTTCTGCAACATCTATTCTGTTACTGATTCCTTCAAGTGAGTTTGTAATTTGATTGATCTTGTCTTTCATTTCTTTTCACTATTTCTATTTCTTTATTAAAGTGGCCTTTCATCTCCTGTATTTGTCCTCTTAATTCCTTCCTTAAATCATCTTTGAGTTCATTGAACAATTTGGTTATCAAATTTTTATAATCTTTCTCTAGGTTTTCATCTCCTTCACTATCAGGGGATCATTTGTTTGGAAATTGAGGATTTGGTGGTGATTTGTTTGCTTATTTTCTCATAGTTTTGAAGGTCTTATTCCTGAACATTAATTGAAGTGTATTCGTTTTCCTCTTATTTTGTGTGTGTGTTTTTGTGTGTAATTACTTATTGGTCCTGAGGTTTCTCTCTGGATTTGGTGTATGGGTAGATTTCAAGGGATGACTTGAGTTCCCTTCTAATCCTCCCAGAGTCCTTGTTGGTGGTTTGAGTTTATTTATTTAGTTTTGTCTCCTCCCTTCTTTGCACTAGAGTAATGTCAGGGAAAGTTTAATTCAGCAGCTGAATCTCAAACCTGTGAATGTTTAGTGTCCTTGTAGATTGCCAGCACCACATATAAATAGGGAAAAACAATAACCAGTGTATACAATATACAGCACTAATCTGATTACTAGATTCCTACTATGATATTTACAATGTTAATTGTCACAAAAAAACCCCCAGAAATGGTAGACTTGATGCTTGCTATCAGTGAAAACAATAAGTAAACAAGAATTATATCTGGCATTACATCAGTTGTCCAAAATGGCCCTCTAAAGTATTAATGGTGGGAGCAGAAGATATGTAAACCTATTAGTGCTAAAAGATGGTAAGAAAACAGTTAATAAGACAAAAGAAAATGTGATAGGAAGGTAGAAAAGAGCTTATAATTACAAAAAGTGAATAGAGTACAAAAGAGATATAGGATATGATAGTTGCAAGGAATAGGGAGACAAAATAGAAGTAACACAGTTAAGAGCAAGATACAATAGAGTTTGGTTTTTAACAAAAGAAAAGAGAGGAGAAGCAAGAGAAATAGACAATTGAAATAACAGTACAAAACAGGACCAAGATATACTGATCAAATTCTTAACCTTCAAAAGGCAGGAGTAAGGAAAAATAACCACATTTAAAAAAAAAATCTGGGTAAAATGTTGTCTGTGCCTGTTTTGCTCCTGCTCCGCCACGTATACCCCAAGTCATGTGGCAGATGTCTGCCAGAAGAATGTAGTTTTAGCGCAGGTCTCTCAACTCCCATGCTAGCAATTGCCTCAAGATGGCTGTCACATCAGCTCTCAAGGGCCAGCCAGGAAGCACGGAACATGTTCATATACTAGGGTAGCCTTTGTATGGCAGGCTGCCATTGTGATCCTGGGAAATTCTGTGCTAAATCAGCACTTTGTGTTTCTGTGTACTCCCTCTTTTTGTGCTGAAGCAGCACGGTCTCCACCACCACCATAACAGCAGGCTCAGTTGGGCTGGCTCTTAACATACTCCCTCCTCTTTGACCAACGTACCCAGATTTCTGAGTTTCTGAGATATTCTGACTGTCGAATATTGAGTTTTAGTGAAATTCTTTTTTCACCCACCTTGTAAAGATGCAGTACTCATGGAGCAGCTAGGCATTGAGTTTCCCCCTAGCCACCATCTTGAGAATCTCTCTTCCTCCTCTGTGGCCTTACTGAGAGCCACACGCTGCGAGTTTTCCTCTCTTACTGGGCTGCTTCCACCTCCTCTTGTCATGTCTCTAGAGCACATTCACCCCAAAGCTGTTGAAACCCTGAGCAGCTTGTGTCAAGGAGGGGAGCATCCAAAGGCACATGGAGCCAGGAGTAGTGAATGTAAGCAGTAGCAGGCTGGTGTGGGTGGGGTGGCTACAGAAGACCCTATCTCCATCACAGAGCACCATCAAGATGAAACTGCCAAATTCAGCAGAGTCCCCCTTATTCCTTGTTGCTCTACACATTACATTTATGCATCCTCTATATCTCACAAGTATGGAGACTTTGCATATTCACTAAAGAAGGTTAACACAACTGCCAAATCTGTGACGTTTACCCAAGTAAGAGTTTGTATCACAAGGTGTAAAGTTGTTGATATAAAATTCTAAAAGCACTTCATGGAAAATCCATCACATCAAGGTAAGATAATACCAAACCTGGAAAGTCTCCCTGGCTGCTGTTATTGTAAGTTATGTAAGATGAAGATGGGATCAGTGACAAGAATGTCCACTCTTTGTTGAGTGCTTGCCCAGCTTCTCAGACATTTTTCTTTTATTCTTCAGCACAATGCCAAAGCTATGTCCTCGTACTCTCCCTGACACAATCACAGGGAGATGGGAATGTGTGTGGCACTGGTGTGGGGCTGTGTCTGTCAGTTCCCCAGGCTAGATATACACAGTTCTCTCTGCAGAGCCATCAGCCCAACTAAGGAGAGACAGAATGCAGGGTGTCTGGTTCTAGCCTCACTGGTTGTGCTGGAGTCTTCTATGGACTCTTTCATATATACTCTGCACACTTCCCTGGCTGACCCAGTAGGGACATCCTCAGGAGTCAGGAGGGCATTCAGACTCCTGACTGTCTCAGTGTCTCTGCATGTCCAGGCCTGTCAGACTATCCCCAGTCTCATGCACAGCATCCTCCATCTCCAGAATCTAATATCTGCTGCCCCACCCTTCATGGCTCCCCTAGAGCCTGCTCCTCTCTTTCTAAGCAGGCCTTCATGAGTCCCCACATTGCTTCCTGCCAGTAGTCACCTAACTCACCAGCTTCAATCCTAAATGATGTGAACTCACAAGTCATCTCAGTTCTTGGGGCCTAGCTTACTTAACTTCTTAAGCAGGGATCAGAATATCTGGTCACCTTGATCCTGAAGGTTGAAGAAAATAATGGGCAGAAAATCACTTTAGAAAACACAAATAAGAACTCACATGCAAGCCAGCAATGCAATTCCATGAAGTTCAGAATAGGTATCTCATGCATTACCCAACTGCAATGAGGACATCCTCCATGAGAAAGATGAGCCTCTGAGACACTGAACACATTTCCATTCTGAAAATCTCAGTGAAAACAAAATGGAGGGATGAGCATCCCAGCAAGGAATGGAGAGGGATGTTTGTTTTGTTTTTCAATGTTAGCAATGCCATGCTTCATGCAAGAACCTGTTAGAGAGTCCCACATAAAAAAATACGAGATCAAGGCGAGCTCTATGCAAGGTGATGATCTTGGCTGAGGAGCAAGGTAAACGCACCATGGCTGTCAGGGCAGGTCCCTTTTCAGCAAGTGTGTGCCCTGCTGGATAGGACTCGTTGGCAGCTGCCACTGGTATCTTCAAGCTGAGAAGGGCTACTTGGCCCCTTTTTCTCTTTCAAAAACCAGGCAGCCATAAGTCCAGGCATGCTATGTCCTGGGAGCAATAGGTCTGCCCTTCAGATGTCCAGGGTCCTGGCCACTCCCTGACTGCAGCATCTGCTGAAATTTTCCTGTCTGTAGAATGAGAACAGCTAAACCAATGTTCCTTTCCAAGGCATTAATTGGAATATTGACTATACAGGCCTTTACAGAGGATTAATGCTGAGAGATGCTAAAATATAATTTTGCTCATAGAATTTATTAATGAATATTTCCCTTCCTAGAATTCTGGAAGGGTCCCCAAAAACTCCAAACTTACTGGATTCCTGAAGATGAAGTTGTATGTGAACAAAAGACACATTGAGGAGCATTTTTTGTTTTGGAACCAAGTCAAAAATTTTTAAATTATCATTTAAAAGTCTCTCTTTTAAGAAGTATTCCATATGTTTTAAACAAATAGACTTTCAATTTCAACATAAGCATGTATATAAAAAAGGAAAGATCAAAACTTTGGGACTTTGCAAGCAGTTTTTCTTTATTTAGATGTGTTTTGTCTACCAACTTAATAATTAAACTGACTTCTACACTTCAGAAAGTCTGAATAATAAATTTTGTATATGTGATTGTCCTGTTTTCCTAGTTTTGTCTGTTACAGGATTTTTTGCATCTGGTTTTGTTAATTACAAAGTGAAGTGGAAATGGATTTATGATGTAAACCAGCTCTGGGCAGAGCTATTATAGAGAGCCCAGCAGACATTAACATCTGCCCACACCCATTCTCCCCTCTAATATTAGAGTTCTGAGATCATTCAGGGCAGCAATTTACTTGTGGCCATTAGGGTAGATACAGGACTTGCTCTGGTGCTAAAGTATTGAGATACAGCTAGTGGAGGTCTGGCTGGTACTCCCAGGTGAGCAACCATCCTCCATCCATTAGTTGGACATCATAAGGGTAGTGGTGCATGAACAGGGTGGTTCCTGGTCCCTGCTGGCCAGGCCCTGGACTGCTCTGCAGGTCTTTCCTTTTTATATACAATGCTTGTGTGGAAATTTAAAGTCTGTTTACAACATCAGAGAAATAAGCTCGCCCCTCTGAGTCCTGCCACTGAGCTGGGCTTATTGTGGAGGCAGTCCAACATGACCCTGGGCAACAGAAGAGCATTCCCACAAGGCCAGGCCTTCCAACCTGAACCTCAAAAGCAAATTAATGGTAAATGGACCCACCCCTAGGTTTGAAGAGATAAAATAGTTCATATTTGGCAGCATCTGGAATATAACAAAGAAGCCCACTAGAAACCCAACTGGCTACCCTCCTGGCTTCCACTCAGCAGGCTGCTCCATGTGAGAGTATTGGTCATCTCTCTCTTAAGCCCCAGCCCCGCTCTCCACTTCACCTGCAACTCTCAGTTCTGGATGGCCTGCTCCAGTGGTCCTGGGACGCCTGGGTTCTGCTAATGAGCCCTGGCAGGAGGGTCACAGGGAAAAGAGGGAAGCCTGGATTGTCGTTCCTGACTTCCTCCATGTAGGCTTGAAACTGAGGAGCTAAGTAAACTGCTAAATTTTAACACACTTCACCTGCGTTTAGTCAACCTCCAATCACCTTTCTTTATCCTCAGTTCACAAATATCTCTAAGCCCTGTCCTCAGAGAGGCATATTGAAGACATATGTCTCCTACTTGGTCTCCTTATGAATAAATTCCTTTTCTTTTGCAAAACTCATGATTTCAGGGGCTGGAGTGGAGGCTCAGCGGTTACCACACTTGCGTGGCATATGCAAGTATGTGTGTTAAAATCCTAGCACCCTGTACAAAACAGTATCAGAGCAACAAAAGCCACATGAGAAACTAAATAAAACTGATTCTCTCAATTATAAGTGATAATGATTATAAGTCTTATAGTCATCTTTCCTATCTAAAATCCACTCAGAAAATTCTTTGCAGTTAGTCTCCATATCCTATAAGATTAGTTAATAATAATGTAATGATAGTAAATATATATTGAACCTGATATGCCAGGTGGACTACTTTATATTTATTACTTAATTTAATTCTCACAACAACTCTAAAAGCAACATTTTACTGTTATCTCCGTATACAGATGAAGAAACTGAGGCATAGAGAAGTGACTTGACACACCATTTCAGAGTCACCATCCAGGTGACTGAGGGAAGAGAACATTGTCCCTAAGCGAAGTAATGAACCATGCAAGTAATACTGATCAGCAATATGCAAATGAGGAAGACCATGAGCAAACTGTTTCAAGGAACCCCTAGGTAATAGGTTGAGTGACAAGCTAGGTTTGGGGTGATTCTCAATTAAATAGTTTTAACCCTTCATTTTCATCCCAATATAGAGATTAACACTGGGTTTTTAAAATGAAATACCTGTTAAAAGAAAACAAACTTTTTCTGGTATTCTCCACACTTTTGACAGTATGTGAGTTTCCTTTCACATCAAACTGTTGTTCAACTCTGGATGTCCTTGGGTGTCCTACAGTTCGGTTGACACTATTTGAAGTTGACCTAGACCCTGCAGGTGAGGGTTCAGTCCCAAAAGACCCCTCCACTCACCCCTACTTCAGATATCAGCCACAGGCCCCAGGCCGCGACCTATACCTCTAAAGAGCTGGCTATGTACTGGGGGCTCCCACAACCCCTCCTCATGCTTCATAATTTGTTCACAAAATTCAGGGAATATTTACTTTTACTCACCAGTTTATTTTAAAGGATATTACAAAGGATTAAGATAGATAAAGAAGTACATAGAACAAAGTATGAGAAAGGTCACCCTCTCAGTGCTTCTGTTCCTGAAGTACCCAGGCCAGACGCCTTACTCTGGGGGTTCCAACAAATAAAATTTGGCTACTTGCCCCCAAACCTAAAAACATATGGTGCAAATCAGGAAAAGGACTTCAATGTACCACACTTAGAAGGCAAATGAGAGCAAGTGTCCCAGCCTGTCTTGTGGTGGGGGTACTTGGATGAGCTTTACATTCAAATAAAGGAGGAATTGGGACAGCAGGCAAGAGGTAAATAAGCATGAATAAGCAGTGTTGGTCAGAGTGTGGTCTGGTTGATCATTGCACAGCTCTGGTTGTGCCAGGTGGCTGTGGAGAAGTAAAGGCAGTCTGTTTGCTTCACAGAATGTTTATTTATCAGACCTGTGGACCTGTTCCCATGAGATCATTGCTCCTGCTTAGTGTGGGCAGGCTCATTGTGGGGTGATCTGCCTGGAAGACTGTGCTGTTCCAGGAAGAGGGAGGGCGATGACTGGAGACTTCTAGGCCCCACTCCAGGGATCAGGATCAGGAAATTGTAAAAGCTGGCAGTTGAATGTCCTTGCAAATATTGAAAATACCTTAGTTACTCTTACCTTGGTATCTTCAGCCTTAAAGGAAGAAATTACCAGATTTAGATGAAAACTCCTTAAATGGTTAACATGCCTCTATGCAGAGTGGAGCAGGAATTGAACCCAAAGTTTAAGATAATAAAGGAGATAGATGCAAAATAAAGGCAGAGATGTCAAGCTTTTAGTTACTGTTTGGTCATCTGCAGGCCCAAGTGAAGAGTCAGTGCTTTTAGCAAAAACGGCCTCTAATTCTGCTATACTTCCATGTGTTTACCAACCAAAAAGCTCTCTTAACTTGATTGCTTAGGGTTTTTTTTTATTTTTTAGAGAAAGAAAGAATTTTATTTATTTTTTAATCTGGTTTTGTTTTTCTGACAGTTATGTATGTGGTGCTGGGTTCAAATCCAGGTCCTCTCGCATGCCAGGCAAGCACTCTACTGCACAGCCACCACTCCAAACCTATTCCTTCGAGGTTTTAGGAGGTTCCACTACACAGGTATGATTGATCAAATCATTGGTCCATCTCCTAACCTTCTAATCTTGCTTTGGTATTTCTAGCAACCAGGTGCCATCCTGAAGTTATCTAGGGACCCTAGCCACAAGTCACCTCAACATACAAAAGACACTCATCCCTCCAGGGATTCAGGGGTCTTAGAAGTTCTTGTGTCAGGAACAGGGTGGGGGACAAGATCAAATATAACAAAGGATGCTATTGTGGTTTGGATCTATAATATTCCAACATAGTCATATGGTGGAAGTTTGGTCCCCACTGCAACAATGTTCAGAAGTGGGCTTTGGGAACTGATTGGACCACAGGGGTTCTGACAGCATAATTGGGAGATAGTGGAAGCTTTAAGAGGTAGGGCCTTGTTGGAAGAGGTGGGTACCGGAGGTGGGCCTTTGATGGTTATATATTCTTCCCAGCCCCTCCCCTACTTGCTTCCTGGCTGCTAAATGAGCAGCTTTCCTCTACCATGCCCTCCCAGCCATGATATACCACCTCATCCCAGTCCCAATAATGATGGAGCCTGTCAATTATGACTTAATCTTCTGAAACCTAAACTAAAATAAATCTTTCCCCCTTTAAGCTGTTTTTCTCAGGTATTTTGTCACAGATGATGAAAACTGACTAACACACATGCTCCTTTCACTCTCATCATTCAGGAAGTCACAAGGGTTTTAGAAGCTCTGTTCAAGAGACTAGGGGCAGACACCAAATAAACATATTTATTTTTATGTCACATATATAAAACTTCAACTCCACATGGGACTGTCAAGAATGTCCAGTTATCACTTCACCAAAATATGCAACTTGGAAGGAGTCCCTGCACCTCCCAGGCAGTTTTGCCATGCAAACAACATTCCATGTCCTGGTTTTCTTGTTTCGTAAAATACTCCACCACGCGTAGGAGAATAAGTATCAGTTTTGAGTAAGACTTTTATGAAGAAGCAAAATACAGCTCAGGCCTGGGGGCTACACAGGACAACTTATAGGCCTCTCAAGTCTTCATGACTGTCAAAGGGAATGATCCACCAAAAATATTTAAAATGAAAGTCTGAGCAAAACCCTGAATAAAGAGATAGCCTCCAATTCAACATGGGGATCACACGGCTCCCCATGTACCTTCTGGATCACAAAGATGGAGGTAGAAGAGAGCATCAAGTGCCATCTTGCCTTCTGAGTTTTCTCAGTTGCCCACCCCCTGACCCTGCTGTCACTCTCTTCTGCAGTTACCTTGGATTCCAGGAACTATAGGCTTGATGGATAAATACTTTGAACAAGAGGCAACCCCCACCCCAAGCAGCAACAAGTTTCTTAGCATTGAGAAGTCTCTCCATGGCCAGTCCTGAGATAATGATCAACCAGACCACAGCCTGCCCAAGAGCACCCACTATGTAAGCTCCTACCCATGCCTTTGTTCCTTTCCTAAATAACCCAAGACTATTGTTAGTACCTTGAAGACAGATTTCTCTCTGTTCTTCGCAGCATAGACACACTGAATAAACTCCTTTCCTGCCTTCACCACCAGTCATCTCTTGGATTGGCCTTTTGGGTGGTTGGCCAGACCTAGTATTTTGGGAGTCCTGGAACTAGGCCTTTGGCCCAATTTCAGTAATGAGACCTGCATGTGGGTAGGTGCCCCAGCTAAGCCCATTGTGCCTGAGCATGGCACACAAGCCTTCCATTCACTCTCTTCGAGTCCCTGGCAGGGTGACAGCTGCTGCTAATATTGAATTTTGTCAACACAATAAAATGGACCCAGTTGGGAATTACATTTTGACAGAGTGCTGCCTCTAGAGGTGTTAGCTTCTTTGACTTCACACTTGTGGAAAGCAGGACAGGCGTTCAAAGATATTCACCTTTTAATTCACATGGCAAAGGGGCTTGGCGGGTTAAGGATCCTGTTAAGGGGAGATGTTCCTCAGTTGTTTGGGGGCACACTGGAATCATTAGGGTCCCTGTGAGGTAAAGTGGGAGGTAAGAGGGTCAGAGGAGCAGAGAGTTCAAAATGAGACAACGGTGGGCCTAGAAGACAGAAGTCATGAGCTGAGGAAAACAGGCTCTCTATAAACTGGAAAATGCAAGGAAATAGATTGTTTTCTAAAAACTCTAGAAGGAACAGAACCCTGCAAATACCTTAATTTTAGGACTTCTGAACTTCCAGAACTATAAGATAATAAATTTATGTTGTTAAGCATTAGACCTGTGATATGGAAGGCATAGGAGACTAACATACCTGGGGACATTTGCATTGTGTCCCAGTTCTTCACGGTTCCCCCCCCCCCCCCCCCCCCCCCCCCCCCCCCCCCCCCCCCCCGTGTAAACGGCTTGCTTCCAGGGGTGATGCTATTGGGAGGTGGTGGAGCCTTTAGGCAGTGAGGCCTAGTGGGAGGCCTTCAGGTAATTGAGGGAATGCCCTTGAGGGGATAGTAGGACCTTATTTCCTCTTCTTTTTTTTGCTTCCCAGCCATGAAGTGAGCACTTCTGCTGTGATGTGCTGCCTTGACACAGTACCAAAGTAATGGGACCAAGAAACCATGAACTAAAACCTTGAAAACTTTCAAGTCAAAATAAACCGCTTTTCTTTATAAGTTGACCAGCTCAGGTATTTGTTACAGGGATAACACTTTCTTACATGCATGCCCTTTGCTATTTGACTATTTGGTTCCTCATACAAATGGGGGACAGGATTCCTTCAGGACTCTGGACATGACCAAAGCCTTGTGACTTGCTTTGGCCAATGGGTCAAGCCAGTTCTGAACCCAGACTTTCAGAGACTGCCTGTTTCTGCTCTTTGGTCTTTCTGTCACTACCATAATGATGACATGCTGAGACTCACTAAGGAGGAGGATGGATGGATGATGGAACAGATCTGCCCTAGTTATAGTTTCCCAGCAGGCAGAAGCCCAAGCCCAACATATTCAGCTGAGCCCAGCCCAGCTCAGATAACCCTTAAGAACCCCTATTAGACTCAGAGCTAGAATGAGAAATGACGGTGTTTAAGCCACTGAATTTTGGGTCAGTTTTTGTCACACAGCAGTAGCTATGTGACACATTGTTTCATGAACTAATGGTAGTACTTTGGAATGCTACACTCCAGGTGATTTTTATATTATCTCCTTGTAATACTTGCTTCTGCTGATGAATGGCCCAGGCCAGGACATTTTAGATATTTCATTTATGACTGGATGCAATCATACATCCAGTCATCATACACAGTGCAATGACTAGGGAGCAGAGCAGTCAGAACCTTCACCATTCACCACCCCCACCAAGCACACAAAGACCTCACATGGCACCAGTCTTTAGGTCTCCTTTTTATTAGTGTGTTTATTGAGATTATAAAATATAATAAGTTATATATACAGAAATCGATTTTTTAAAAAATCTACAATTAAGACTTCATTGGCTAAGGGTCACAGACCTAGCGTGGGGTGTTTACTCAATGCTTTTAAGTATTGCAAATAATGACAACTATTTTTAGACAAAATGGTAGGGTGGAGAGTCCCAGCTTTAGTCATTGAAAATCATGTTGGCTTTATTGAATATGAATTCCCTAATGTAGGCAAAAGCTCATTCAAATAAACCTTTCTTGGATTTTTTTCCAAATAAGTAAATAACAAGAAAATGTGCAATCATATAAGGACCAGATCCTGAAGAATGGCAGGTCTAGAGCCAATGGAACATGCTCCATGTTGGCTGGACCTCTGGCTTCCAGTCCAATAGGGTGAAATGAGGCCAGCCTCCCACCAGCCCAGAACAGCCTTCCTTAAGAACACTGTGTAAAGGAGGGTGCGAGGTATTATCCTGGGCCTGCTCTCTCATCACATGTGACATTTTCAGTCTAATTAAGAGTAGGCTCTCATCATCATTATTGCAAAGCAGGGGGAAAGGAGCACTGCAGGATCTCAAAGAGGAATTAAAAGGATAATTAAGCTTTGATGCAGAGTATTTAGCTTGCAGGATACACCAAATAGACTCAGAAAAAACAGCAGCAAACAGACATAGTAAATGATGATATTAAATATTCAGGACCTAATTATGATCCTCTCACAGTATGTTCTACATTCAGTGGTGGGAAATTGCTTGTTGGCTTGAAACATATGACTGATTTCCCCCCAAAGCATTTGCTCAGTCATGAGACTTTTACTTTTAAAAGCATTGCTTTATAAGTTAGAGACTTTATTTTAATTTAGTAATCACCACAGTAAGACCCATCAAGAGGGGGCTCAGCAGCAAGTTCAACATTAACCCCCTGGTGTTATCACTACGCTGGCCTCCCAGTTCTTGGCAACTGCTGGTGTAATAAAGAGAATCTGCAAAGAACAATGCCAGTTTATTAACTTTATCTCTATAAATGTTATCTCAAACAATTGCAGTTACTGTGATGATGCCAATCGTGAGTTTTTCTATTTTTATTCCCATTCTGCTTGATGACCCACACTTTATTTGCTCCCTGGAATACCTCCAGGGCCTGGCATTTCCTGTAGTCCCTTTCTTTTCGTTTCTTTCTTTTTTTGGACTTGGGATTGGATTCAGGGACTACAGTACGACTAAGCTACATCCCTTGTCCTTTTTATTTTGAGACAGTCTTGCTAAGTTGCTGATGCTGTCTTTGAACTTGAGATCCTTCTGCCTCAACCTCCCAAGTCACTGGGAGGTTGGGCACCATGACTGGCTCCACTTTCTTTTTTGCTCTCCTGAGCCTTACTTTTCTTGACTATAGAATTAAAGGTCAACCTCCCATTTGCAGAAGTGAAACTGAGGCTGAGGGAGGAGAAGAAAGTGGTCCAGAACTCAGTCCCAGACTCTGCATTGCATTGCAGGCTCCACTGTCCCTGAAAGGCTTAGAGAGCTGAGTCTGAAACTCATGGCCTCATCCACGTGTCTTGGACATTACTGAAATCTAGAATTATGCATGGCTGAACTCTCAGGAAGTCTTCATGTCCCTAAGTAGAGTTGACCATTCATATGTATTTAAAGCAAAAAAAAAAAAAAATCGCCTGATACATTATAACTTAAACTGCTTGTGTCCTTGAGTGTTGCTGCCCCCAAAGGTCAAATCTATCAATGAGAGGGAGGCCATTCATATGTAACCAGAACCCTTGGGTTCGTAGGCCTAGGATTCCTGCAGTCAATGAAACTGGCCACTAAACATGTCTGCTTGATTGGACAGATGCATGACTTGCATGTGACAGCAGGACACAGACTGAATGCTTCCACTGATGGCCTGTAGGGATGTGGGTGATCTTGAGGATAGGTCAGGTTATTCCAATGAAAGGACACAGGACATCAACAGACTGTGCTGACCCTGAAACAATACATGGAGTAGACTCTTCACTTTGTAACCATTTTATCAAAACTTGTGAACCGCTCTCTTCAGGGATGCCCTCCTTCATCACCCTTGTGGGAAACCACACCTCTTCTTAGAAATTTCATTACACTTTCTCAGCGTCCCTTCAGTTAGCTCATGTGATCTCTCTGGTGAAGTGGTTTGTAGACAGGTCTTCTGTCTCCCGCTGAGTGTAAGCTCCTTAAAGCGGGGCCAGATTCTTCACCTCAATCAACCCCACGTGGTTTGTGTACCTGACAGTGTCTCTTGAATGATTTATGATGGGCTGGCTGACTGGCCCAATCAATGAATAAATATTTGTTCTGCCTGGTGAAGTAAAGTGGGGAGCTAGGAGCTTCCTAGCTTTAATACTTTATCTTTCATTAGATTGGAAGACAGGCCTCATTTCCTCTTGCTCCTTGGAGCACCCTAAGGCATACAGAGACACATCAGAAAAAGCCTTGATCGTTGGCAGTCTGATGGCACCACTCACAGCTGAATGGCCTTGTTGGATCCCTCGTTCATCCCAGGGAGGACAATCCAAGGCATCCTCAGGATGCAGTGGCGGGTGGGGAGGTAGGTGGCACCACCCCTGCCCATTCCAGTATGTCTGCACACAAGGATTCCACAGCATCCAGCCGCTCAATCTGCACCAGCTTTGTGAGCAGTTCTGGGATGCTGTAGCCTGCCGTGCTGATGCGGTCAAAGAGCTGCATGCCATCTGTCATGCCCCCAATCTCATCCCTCTTCAGTCCAAAGCTTTCAGCAAGGTGGCGCCATGTTTTCACAACGGCCTTCTCAGAGTTGTACGTGGAGCTGAGCATTCGGCTTGTCTTCTCAAGGCAATCAAAGGGCAGCTCTGTGGGGCTGAGACCTAAGAGAGCAACAGCCACAGTCAGATGTCATAAATGTCTGTCAACAGAAGCTTAACACCACTGAAAATTATTTTTAAATTCTACCAAATGCTTAAATAAGAACATCAATTCTGGGCTGAAGTGGTGGCTTGGCGGTTAAGGCACTTGCCCAGCGCGCGCAAGCACATGGGTTCAAATCCCCAGCACCTATGTACACAACTAAGTGTCAGAGCAACAAAAACCATGTGAAAAACTCAATAAAAATTGATTCTATCTCTCCCTCTCTCTCACTGTCCTCTCTTTAAAAAAAAAAGAATATCAATTCTGCACAAGCTCTTCCTAAAAATAGAAATGTTTCTCAACTCAGTATGCAAACTAGACCAAGACAATGCAAACTCATGAATATAAATGCCAAATCCTTAATAAAATATTATCAAAAATATAAAATAGAATTATATATATCAACAATATAATATAGAATTATATACCATGATGTGTCATATTTATTCTAGTGATGCTAGACTAATTTAATACTCTAAAATTAGTGTGATCCATTCACAAAATTAATGTAAACCATTTATAAAAAGTCTAGAGCTAACATTATACTTAATGGTAAAAAACTGAGTGCTTTGTCTTTAAGATCAGAAACAAGACTAGGATTTCTTCTCTTACCACTTTTAATTGTCATGGTGCTGGAAGTTATGGCCAGAGCAGTAAGAAAAGAAAAGAAAAGGCATATACAGATTGGAAAGGAAAAATAAAAAACTGTCTGTGGGCTGGCTCAGTGGTTATGGTGGCTCAGAACTTATGGCGCTTGCCAGGCATACATGAGGACACAGGTATGAACCCTAGCACCATGTATACAACAAAGTGTTGCAGCAATGAAGTCCACATGAAAAACTAAATAAGATTGCTTCTGTCTCACTGTCCCTTCTTTCCTATAAACAAACAAACAACAACAACAAAAAACTGTCCTAATGTGCAGAGGTGATGGTCTTCGTAGAAAATCCCAAGGAATCTACAAGAAAATTTCCATATCTTGTAAGTAAATTCAGCAAAGTTATTGGACACAAGAGGAATATATAAAAATCCTTGCATTTCTATATGCTAGCAATGTATACATGGATACTGAAATTAAAATATCATTTATAATACTCAAAAATACATGAATTAATGTATAAATTTAACAAAATGTATGTAGAATGTTCTAAACACTACACAATGCTGATGAAAGACATAAAACATGATCTAAATGAATTAAGAGACAAACATGTTCATGGATTAGAAGAAAACATAATAAAATATTGAATCTTCTCAAATTGATATACAGGTTTGATTCAATTGCTACCA
Organism: Aplodontia rufa; assembly: GCA_004027875.1. Taxonomy (NCBI): domain Eukaryota; kingdom Metazoa; phylum Chordata; class Mammalia; order Rodentia; family Aplodontiidae; genus Aplodontia; species Aplodontia rufa. The sequence goes on along the minus strand of PVKS010010561.1, from coordinate 11,039 downwards.
ATATCCCGGCTAGAGCTGAGCATGATGGTGCATGCTTATAATCCCAGCAACTTGGGAAGCTGAGGCAGGAGGATCAATATTCAAATCCAGCCTCAGAAAATTATGGAGACCCTATCTCGAAAAAAAAAACAAAAAAAAAAAAAAAAAAAAAAAAAAAAAAAAAAAAAAAAAAAAAAAAAAAAAAAAAACAAACAGACCCAGCTAGGTATTTTGTATGTAGAGGGAAGATAATCCTTAAACTTATGTGAAAGGGAAAAGGAACTAGAATAAATAAAGGAATTTTGAGAAAAAAAATAAAATTGGAGAAATCTATCTGATTTCAAGACAAATGTTTTTATATAACATATTATACAGGGATCAAGGCCATGAATCAATAGATTCACAGAGCTATGCAACAGAAGAGAAGCTAGAAAACAGACCAGGCAAGCTGATTTTTTTTAAAGAGAGAAGGACAGAGAGAGAGAGAGAGAGAGAGAGAGAGAGAGAATCAGTTTTTATTTAGTTTTTCATATGGCTTTCATTGCTGACACTTAGTTGTGTTCATGGGTGAGTGAACCCAGGGGAATTTAATCACTGAGGAACATCCCCATCCCTTTTTATTTTGAGATAGGGTTTTGTTAAGTTGTTTAGGGCCTTGCTACATTGCTCAGGTTGGCTTTGAATATGTGATCCTCCTGTCTCAGCCTCCCAAGTCACTGGGATTACAGGTGTGCACCACCACATCTGGCTTAAGTCCTGTATCTTATAAAAATTAAACTTATCAAGGACTTAAATGCACAAAGTAAAAAGTATAATGCTTTTAAGAAAAAAATACAGGAGAGAATCTTAGGAATCTAGAGCCAGACAAAAAATTCTTAGCATTGAAAATGAAAGTACAATTCCTAAAAGAAAAACTTTATAATAATTTTGATAAATTTGACTCCTAGAAATTAAAAACTTGCCCTGTGAAAAAGACCCTGTTAAGAGAGTGAGAACACAACTAGCTACAAAATGGAGAAAATATTTGCAAACCACAAAACTCTAGTATCTATGTAAAGAAATCTTGGGGGGCTTGAGTGTTAGAGCAGTGGCTCGTGGTTACAGTGCTTGCCTGGCATGGGTGAGGACCCGGGTTCAAACCCTAGCAGCACAAACACAACTAAGTGTTGGAGAAACAAAGGCCAAATGAAAAAATAAAGTTGATTCTCTCTCTTTCTCTCTCTCTCTCTCCTCCTCCTCCCTCTTTCTTTCTTTTTTTTTTTTAAGAGAGAGGGACAGTGAGAGAGAGAGAAAGAGAGAATCAATTTTATTTAGTTTTTCATGTGGCCTTTGTTGCTCCAAGACTTTGTACGTGGTGCTGTAACTGCTGAGCCACCGCTCCAGCCCCCTCCCTCTTTCTTAAAAAATAAAAATAAAAAAGAAATCTCAGCAGCATAGCCTGGCATGCGCGAGGACCCTGGTTCAAACCCCAGCACATACACAGCTAAGTATCAGAAACACTAAAACCAGATAAATAAATAAATAAATAAAAAAAATTGATTCTCTCTCTCTGGTTCTATTTCTTAAAAAAAGAAAAAGCAAAGAAATCTCAATATTCAACATCAAAAAAATAATCACACAATTAAGCAAAAGTCATGAAGAAGGATCCTACTAAAAGGATGGTAAATAAGCACAAGAAAGGATGTTCACACATTAAGGAAATAAAACCACAACAAGAGACCACAACACACTATCTGAATGGTTAAAAAAAAAAAAAAGTAGCCACACCAAGTGCTGTAAGAACAAGCAGAAACTGCTAAGGGAATGTGAAATGGGTCAGCCACTTTGGAAAGAAGTTTGGCAGTTTTAAAAACATTAAACATTCAACTAGCTTATGACCCAAAAATTGCATTTATCTCAGAGAAATGATGTTTTATTTCATACAAAGCCTATACTCAAATGTTTAGCCCCATTTGTCATAATAGACCCTACCTGGAAACAACTCATAGAAGGGTTAAACCAATTGTGGTCCATCTGCACCATGGAACTTTTACTACTCAGCCATAGAAAGATATGAATTATTGACACATTAAACAACCTGGATGAATCTCCTTCAAGTTATGATACATGAGAACAGCTGATCACAAGAGGGATTCCATTTTTACAATAGCATGATTCCACTTTTATAACATTCTTGAAATGACAAAACTAATTGATTAGTGGTTGCCAGTGGCCAAGAAGAGGATGGGGTGGGTGGGAAATGGGTGTGGCTATAAAAGGGAACAGGAGGGATCCCTACAGTGATTGAAAGGATCTCTGTCTTCACTACATCATTATCTATGTCCTGGTTGTGACTTTCATGTGCAATTTTATAAGATGTCATCATTAGAGAACCTGGGTAAAGAGAACACAGGATCTCACTGTCTCATCTCTTACCACTGCATGGTAAGAATTATCTCATAATAAAAAATTTAATTAAACAACAGAGAACCAAAAAAAAATCTTTGATGCCTGGTACTCATCCCAGACTAGTAACGTCAGGCTCCTGGGGCAGGTAGAATGGCTGGGTAGATAGAGATGGTGTTAAGAGGTACAGGTGATCCTGGTATTCCTCATGGCTGGGCCCTGCTGTTCTGAGGGTTTTGGTTTTGACTGTGTGACAGCGTCTCTGTGGGATGATGAGGCACTTGTGCCTGAGCTACAAGGGAGTGGGCAAAGTCATAGGGTTTAAAAGCTTTCACCCTGCCAGGGGCAGGTTCCTAAATTGTGTTCAAGGTTCCTAAAATTAATTTGAAAACCACTGTCCCAGGGGTATGGGCTCTTAAAGCCAAGACATTCTTTGGAACTGAGAAGAGCTTTTGGAGGTGCTGGAATGCATGTTCTGGACCATCCTCCCTCCACTGGGCAGCCAGCAGTCCCTGGCCATTCTGGTCTTGATCAGACAGGTTGATTGGGCATGTATTTATGGAGAGATGCCACACTTTGGCAGGCAGTCAAGAATTCTTAGCTCTGGAATTCATGCTCAGCAGTTACTTCTGGCTACCGGATTACCTGACCAGCCTGCCCAGGCTCAGTGGGCTGCACCCAGCCCATGTGGGGCAGGAGCCATCTACTATGCACCTGGCTTTGCTCCCTCTGCCAGACTGGGGGACATGGGGGTGGTGGTAGGCAGTATGCCAGTGAAGTGGGAAAACCCCTGACCTCAGCGATGAGAGGTTTAATAGGGTGAATAGAAGGCACTGGATTTTGCAGCCATCGGGAACTGTGGATTAGGATTTCAGACTGCAATGTTTATGTTGATTCTATGTCAACTGTTGTCTAGTGATACTGTAGTCATCTTGTTTGTGTAAGGATCCACTGATGTACACGTGAGGGCAAAATCACCTGACTGCATTTCTCAGAACATGTCCCTGTTGTTAGTCACCACTGACTGCACTGGATAAATGACCAATCATGATATTTTCCAGATAATGATGCCAATGTGGACCTGGCACTGGAGCCACATGGCTCTATTGCTCTGCTCCCCATCCCACTTATTACTGCATTGAGCACCCACATTGGGGCAGTCCCCCTTCCTGCAAGGGGAAGAGCCATAGGAAACACCAGGGAGATGCCTCAGACTAGCTGAAACCAAATTCCACACCCAAAGTTGGGTCAGGTGACTGTTCTGAGAGGGGAGTGGCAAGCCAGGTAGATGACTTTCCTTGGTTTCCCTCACAGGAGCACCAGAGACCCCTTCCCACAACTGATGACAGGTCTGGTCAGTGGGGATTACTTCAGGTAAGTGTTTCTCCTGGGTGACTTTTTCACACTTACCTTCAACAACACCACACACATTGGCATACACATCCAATATCTTTTTCCTTCGGCTCTGTATCTATAAGAAAAGAGTTAAGAGAATGTAATTATTCAGAAAGGGGGATAATAGTAGCGAATAATCAAGTATTCACCTTATTGCTGGCCCCTAGAGGCTTTGCTCTGATTGCTAGGACACACTGTACCAAGCCCTTAAGCAAAAACAGCCCAAACACACCAGGAGGAAGGGTTCCCTTAGGTTTTCCACACAAATACCCTTAGCACACCAGGGTCAACTGAACACCTGCCACTGGTATGTTCAGAAGGATGATGGTGGGAACCCCCCAATTGGCCAGTGGGGTAACTATGCATGTAGCCCCCAGCAGAGCTATCCAGGCTTCTCCTTCCTGGGACAGAAAGCTCCTTGCCAGAACAGGTGCTGAGAGGATATTGATCAAAAGTCCCATGGCCACAGCCACTGAACTTTTGTAATGACCCCATAGGCCTCCAGGTTCTCTGCAAAACCTTTTAGAGAGGTTCCTGAACAGGGTGGCCCAGAGCCCAGTGGCCTAGAGAACCAGGTTAGACCAGGATCCCAGGAGGGCATTTCACCATCAGTGACATTGCTTGGCAACACAGCTGCCAGATAATCAGGGAGCCCACAGCACATGCCCCACATATCATTCCAGGGTGGCAGACTTTAGATGATAAATCCCTACAGACAATTTATACTATTTACATATGAAAAATACATACAAGAAACATATATCTATTGAAGATCTATTATCATCATCTAATAAATCATTCCTCAGTTCCTGGGATTGGTTCCAAGACTCCTGAGGATACCAAAATCTGCAGCTGCTCAAGTCACCTGTATAAAAAGGTGTACTATTTGCATAGAACCTACACAATCCTCCCACCTAATTTAAATCACTGTTAGATAACATAATACCTACTATAAGAGGTAAATGCTCTGCCAATAGTTGCTATACATGAAAAACCATCTGTACATGTTTAGTACAGACCCAATTTTTTGTTTTACTATTTCAGATCCATGATTGATTGTGTATGTGTTTATAGAAACTTATCTATCTGATACATACCTATACATTTACAAAGGTTTTTTTCTGTATTCTAGCTAAGTGGTATTTTAAGTATTTTCTACTGATTATTTTCATCTATGAAACAATATAACAAAAGGAAAAAGTTTTCTATTTTTTAACTGTCTTGTTAACCTGTCACTCTGTCAGTGTCCTAGCTTGGACATAGACACACAGGGACTTAGGCAATAGGAAAAGACTTGGCCAGTGGCAGGAAGTCACTGCGCCAGTACATCAAAGTGTTGGCAGGAATGGCATGTGGGTCAGAGCCTCACCCCAGCTGACTTGTTGGTGGCAGACTTCTCCCTGGCCAGGTGCACCAGCGACAGCAAGCACAGCTCCGGGGAACCCTGCTTGTCGGGGGCTGGCTCCTCATCACTGTCCACACTCCGGCTCAGCAGCTGCTCATTCTCAGAAGAGGCATCATTCTCACTGGGGAAACAATAGGGAAGCTTGGAAACAGTGCCAAGGGAACCACTGCACTGAGAGTCTCTCCCAATGGTGTCTTGTCACCCAGGTGTGGATGGTCAGATGCAGTAAATACTTGCTCCTCAAGCATTTACTATGCATCTGTGGGCTCTAGGCAAAGAGACTTAAGAAACATGCATCTCTGCTCCCTGATCTTTTCCAAATGAGTAAATCCCATATGGGGTGACCTGCAGGTGTCTGCAGGGATTGGCGGGTTCACAAAGGTGCAACGGAAGCTCCAAGGGGCCATGGGCTGCCATTGAAGAGAGGGTAGCACTTGCTCATCTCTTCAGTCTCTTTGACACACAGTAGATGCTCAATAAAGATTTCACTGGGTATGTTCTAGATTCCTCTAATCTCAATAAGCACCAACTTCAAAATTGTCTTCATGTCAAGTAAACAAGATTATGCGGCTGGAACTGAATCAGCACAAGTTTTTGAGAATAAATGAAAACAAAGTGAATTGAGCCTCATGCCTGGGAAGCCCCCTCTTGGCTAGTGTGGTGGCCTGGCTAAATGTGTACATTGTGGGGTTCATAGCAAGCCCCGGAGGGTGGGTAATCTGGGCAGTTGCATTGGACAAACCTGGGCTCATGCCACTTTACCACTCTGCCCAGGCCACACAGGACCCAGTGCTTGCCCTAGCACCTGTGGGTGGGAGTTTAAATCCTCAAAAGCAATCCAAATATATGAAAAACAATATTCTTTTTTGTAGGCATCCTGCTTACTTCCTGTGGTTTGGCTGAAAACCTTTTTGTTTTTCTTTTTTCCTTTAAAAAGGATTGCATTTGCCAATAATTAATGAAGTCCACATATAAACACAACCTTAGAGACAGAATAATACAAAGAAAATAAAAACAATGATGAAGCCCCCATAGACTTGCTTCCAATTATTAGGCTTTAGAGCCTCACAGGCATTTGACATTGGCTGACTCATTACTGTCCCCACCTGGGAGCAAGTCAGAGGGAAAGTAGACTTCCCCTATAGATCCCTAGGCAGCCCCACAGGTCCAGTCATCAAGACCTGAGAGTGGTGGGCAGGGGAAAAAGCTCAGGGCCTCATTGTCTTTTTCTTCCTTAACAAAACTCCCATGGCACAAGCAGTAAAGTCAAGAATAAATGAATGGGATGCAATTAAACTAAAAAGCTTTTGAACAGCTAAAGAATTAGTCAAGAGTATCAAGAGAGATTCTACAGAATGGAAGAAAATCTTTGCCTGCTACACCTCAGAGGGCTAATATCCAGAATATACAAAGAACTCAAAAAACTAAACAACAAAATCACAAATAATCCAATCAATAAATGGGCTACAGATCTAAAAAGAAACTTCTCACCAGCAGTCCAGAAAGCCCATAAATATATGAGAAAATGCTCTACATCATTAGCAATAAGAGAAATGCAAATCAAAACTTCAATGAGATTCCACCTCACTCCTGTTAGAATGGCAAAAATGAAGAATATGAACAACAAAAGATGCTGGAGAGGCTATGGGAAAAGAGGAACACTGTCACACTGCTGATGGGCCACAAACTGGTTCAGCCACTCTGGAAAGCAGTGTGGAGACTCCTCAAAATATCAGGGCTGGAACCACCTAATGACACAGCTATCCCACTTCTGGGTAATTTCCCAAAAGAATTAGAATCAGCATATTATAGAGATACGACTTCATCAATGCTTATAGCAGCTCAATTTGCTATAGCTAGACTATGGAACCAACCCAGATGCCCCTCACTGGATGAGTGGATTCAAAAACTTCGGTACATATATACAATGGAATACTACTCTGCCATTAGAGAAAATGATATGATGACTTTTGAAGCCAAATGGATGGAGATGTAAAAAATTATGCTAAGTGAAGTATCCCAATCTCAGAGACTCAAGGGATGAATGTTTTCTCTCATTTGTGGAAGCTAGAATACAACCGGAAATAGCATGTTAGATGGCTAAGCTAATAATAACCTCACACAAACAGGGGGAACTTTGCCTAGGATATCTGGAGCTGTAGGGAGTGGGGCAAGGAAGGGGGAGGGATTAGGAAGGATATCTAGAAGACTGGAGGGAGGGAGTATGGGGGAATCAACTCAGAAGGAGATCTCCGACCTCCATGAGAAGTTCATTTAACACAGGGGTTCTTTTGGGGAAAACATGAACCCAAAGGGAGAAACCATGACATGGCATCAGCCTTGGCTAACTATGTAAATATACATTTGTTCTTGATTGTTTGATAATGATTCCCCCTCAATTATAAGTCCATATTAAACTAATAAGAAAAAAAGAATCAATTTTACTTAGTTTTTCACATGGCTTTCATTGCTCCAACACTTCGTTGTGTATGTGGTGCTGGGGTTTGAACTCGCATCCTTGCACATGCCAGGCAAGCACTGTAACCACCAAGCTACCACTCCAGCCCCCCTCATTGTCTTTAAAGTGTAGTTTTCAAGCCAGGTGCAGTGGCTCATGTCTGTAATCCCAGCAAGGCAGGAGGATCGCAAGTTCAAAGCCATAGCTCAATAACTTAAGGAGGCCATAAGTAACTTAGCAAGACCCTGTCTCAAACAAAATAAAACAAAATAAAATAAAACTGGGCTGGGGATGTGGCTCAGTGGCTCATCACCTGTGGGTTCAATCCCTGGTATCAAATTAACCATACACACACATGCACACATATATACATATATGTGTATATATATAGTTTTTAGGTTTTAATTTTGATTTAATATTTGTATGACAGAGTATTTTTTTCCAAGTAGGATTCTCCAATTTCCCCATATTTAGGTGAAACTCAAGTCATGAGATACATCTCTGCTCTTTTGACTTCTTTTCTTTTTCTACTTTTGCAAATAAGAAATCCTGGAAGAACAAAAGTGGAGGGTGGGGACAAAACAGGGTGAAGCTGACTGAAGGCAGGAGGAGGGGGTTCCACTTAGGACCCAGTGTGAAGCTGAATGTTTGGAGCTGGCGCTGTGACCTCTGGGAGGGTAAGAGCTGCCCCAGCTCCACTTACCTCTTGGTAGTCTTTGCTGGAGTTGCTGACAGCTTCTCAAATTCATCCTTCTCAGAGAAAATCACCACATTGTCTGCAGGGGAAGAGGAAGATGGAGGAGAGGGGAGTTGGCATCTGCTCCTGGCTCTGAGCTTGGCCTCCCCCTGCTGGCTCCTTCCTTGGCAGAACTGCCTCATGACCGTGATCTGCCCAGGGTGAGTGCAGTGTGGGCGCAGAGAGCAGGGGCCGCTAGGAGGCTGGGCTGCTGGGCAGCTGGGAGAGGGGTGGAAGCTGCCCACTGTAGTGTTGGACACTGTGTGTACAGTGGCATGCAAGCTGTGTGTTCAAACCTGGGGCCTCTTTCTTCTCCTCGTCCTTGCTCACTGGGACTTCCACACTCTTTCCTGGGGGGCTGGTGCAGCAGGCTGGTTGGAGAGATAGGAGGGAGGTAGGGAGTGAGCAGCAAGGCTCTCCCACTGCTAAGGTGATAGAGTGTCCCAGAGGGAGGGGCTGGGGCACAGGGTTGTCACCTGGGGCTGAAGGCTTCGTCTTCATGATGTAGAACATGATAATGAGGACGATGGCAATGGCCATGATGAAGATGGTGGACATGGCAATGATCAAGGCGGTGGCCAGATGTCCTTGGCCAGAGAGCTCTGCTGGCATCAGGGAAGAGCAACATGAATGTCCCTGCAGGTTCTTTTCTAGGCCCACAGAACAACCCTGCCAGTGGGATGCTTCCAGGACTTAGAGAACCCAGCACTCCAAGTGTGCTCTGGCCACCAGGTTAGGACTGCCCATCTGCACTACCCCCCTTGCTGCTCTCAAACAGGATAATCCAGACTTATCTGGGTAGGGCGGGGTGCAGGTTTGCCTCTCTATTCCTGGGGTGCTTGCTCTTAGTTCTACCTGAGGAACCTGAGGGAAAGGTGGGGAAGAGGAAGAGGTCCATGATCAAGAATGTCTAAAAGAGGGCAAAATCTGCATTGGGATATTATTGCCAAGAAAAAATGAGGATGCATAGGCAGGCATGGTAGCACATGTCTGTAATCACAGTGCCTCAGGAGGCTGAGGCAGGAGGATCACAAGTTCAAAGCCATCCTCAGCAACTTAGCAAGACCCTGTCTCAAAATAAAAAACAACAATGTGCTGGGGATGTGGCTCAGAGGTTAAATACCCCTGAGTTCAATCCCTAGTACAAAAAAATAAAATAAAGTAAAAGATGCAAGAGTCCACTCCTTGGGCTAGCGATTGGATCCTGGTTTGGCTGTGTGTTGTGTCTCACACAATTTCAACCTCAGTGTAAATAAAAGTACCATGGAAAGGAAGGGGCTGAGCTGACCCACTATTGCGTCTGTGCAGCCACCTCACATGGCTGTCTCTTACTTATCACTGGAGGGATTTGCTCATTTCCCTGATTAATGCAGACTTGGACCTGCACAATGCCCTGAAGTTTGTTGTAATTTTCTAAAATAACCAAACAGGACCCTGGTTCTTGTGAAGCAGGATCCAGGTAACCCACCATCCAAATAGGGAGGTGACAAGAATGTGAAGCTTCTGGGTCATTTAATAGAGGCACCAAAGCTCAGAAACCACTGTGTGGGCTTCAAGCCTCCATCTGATATCACCCAGAGTATATCTGTTGCATTGCTGGAATGCAGATATGGATGATGGGTGCTCTTCCCTGGGTCCTGGTAGAAGGGAAAGGCTAAGTCCTGGAGGAGTTTCCCTGCCTCATGCACTGTGTCAGAAAGAGGGCAGCTGCATGCCGATGCTCTGTGGGCTGTTGATCGTGCCCTAAGTCTCATAGAGTCCCAGTCTTCAATATGCTCAAATAACAAATGGCATTAAAACCACGGAGAGAGAAAGTCCGAGCCAGATCAAGGGCTTGCTCTAGGAGGGCAGGGGTTAGGGAGAATGACATTTACTTATTGAAAATTAGTATTAAGATATGAAGGTTGTCTGGTTTATAGGAAAACCAGCAACAGAATTGCTGTCTACTTCTGGCTAAACTAAAATGCACAAAATGTTATTTCTCTCGTTCCTGGCTATCTGGGCACCCCACCTGCCACTCTCTCCAGCTACCTTTATTTCCAGCACTTTCTAACAGGCCCAGGTTGCCTATGGAGCAATCAAATCTGTTCTTTCCAGAGATAATTACTAACTTCCAGCATCTGAGGTCTCCCAGTGTGATTCAGTCACATTAGAGAAGTGACTTCAGGTGTGGAAGCCATCATTATCATTACTATACAATTTCTTCTCTTCCTCTTAAATTCAGTTGAAACCCTTTACCTCCAGAAGATCCCTCCTTACCTTTATGGGCATGCTGGAAGGGGGACAGGGTGCTGCCACCTGAGGTGCTGGGAGAGTTGGCAGAAACTCCCAAAGTAGCTCCAACACCTGTAAGAAGAATACAGTTACCTCAGGTGGTCTGGCAAAGCACCACCTTCAAAGACCAAAAAATAAGGCATGGCAACCAAGCAAACTGATCTAGAATTCTACACCATGAATGGGCTGCAGGAATGAGGGAAGGGGGAGGGGAAATGTTTATTTCTTAGCATGTTTAATGACCCTTAAAGAATATTGTGACCTCAGCTGGGCATGGTGGCATACACCTGTAATTCCAGTGGCTTAGGAGGATCACAAATTCAAAGTCAGCCCTGACCATCTCAAAATTAAAAAAGGGCTGGGGATGTGGCTCAGTGGTTAAGCATCCCTGGGTTCAATTCCTGGTA
>PVKS010010560.1:0-59656 GCA_004027875.1 Aplodontia rufa | reverse complement strand
TAAAAAAAAAAAAAAGGAAAAAACAATAAACATACCAACATAACAATAAAATAATATGAATTAAAGTTCAGGATAAAAACTATTTCCATAGCATTTTGTATAGTATTAGGTATAAAAGTCATCTAGAGAAGGTTTAAAATCTGTGGGAGGACATGCTCAGGCTCTATGCAAATACTATGCCATTTTAGATGAGGGTCCTGGGACCAACTCCCCGCAGAGACCAAGGGACAGCTATTTAGCAAATGTCAGTGCTGAGACACATCCATCCCTGTAAGGTCTGACCAAAACCTAAATAACCAAAATTCTTCCATCCTTCCTCACTAGAAAACAAACCGTGACATTTCTCCTTACTTAGGGACAAACATCGAAGTTCGCTTTGTTATTCTAGGGAATTGTACACGTGTACAGGGCCTGGGAAAATTCTTGAGCAAGAGTGCGAGGCGCCCACGGTGGGGGTTTGCAGATGAGCAAACTGACCGCACTCTCGTCCCAGCGCCTCTCTCTCTTGGAAAGGTGTTGGGCAAACACGGGGGAACCGGCGCGCCCACATTCCACCAGCTGCTGGTACTGATTTCTGTGAAATAGCAAAGTCCTCACAGATTCTCTTGAAGTCAAAACCCTGAATAATACCAACAATACCACAGGAGCCCCCAAATTAAAGGGTGCAGCCGCCAGGGATGACAGGCTGCAGGGGCCCCTCCAGCCGCGGCCCTCAGCCTCTGCCAGCGCTGCCCACATGCCCAGTTTTGAAAGCCACAAGAAGGTGCTGGGTCATTGCAATCAAACTCCAGTGAATTTACAAGAAAATAGAAAGCTAATGCCCTGAATCAGCAGAGAATATGCAACCTTCGCGTTTCCCAGGGCTCCTTGGCCAGGGACCTGGCCCCACTTTCTGCTCCTCCCTCCTCCCACAATCTGTGCCCTCCGTGTCCTGCTCTTGGCTACTGAACAGAGCTAGCGCCATGGTTGAGGGGAAGACTTCACCTGGGAACAGGAAATGCAGGGGTGAGTGGCACAGCGGCCACAGGGCCCCCTATGCACTCAGCCTGGGCTCACTCTGTTGTGGCAACTGGGGATTTGACTCCCTCCTGGCTTTCCTTCCATCCCACACCTGCAGATACAATGAGGCTGCATTTCAGATCACCTGCCCCAGCTGAGCTTGAGTTAGCTGCCAAAAGACCAGGATTAGGGAAGCCAGTGGTTAGCAAGAGAACATGCGCTGTTCTCAGGGCCAGGAAGCTCCCACTAAGCTCCCTCCCTAGAGGCAGGGCTGGGGCAGGGGAGCACAAATGCCCTAGGTCACCCCAGCTCAAGAAGAGAGGAGATCTGCCCTTCCCCTATTTTGATTTCTGTGGTCCCTTATACATCAGCAGGGGCCTGAGCATGATGGTGAAGGCCGTTCTTCCTGACTGAGTCCACTGATTCAAACTCTGGTTTCTTCCAGAAACACCCTCACTGAGCAGAAATAATACTTACCAGCTACGTGAGCATCCCTGAGCCCAGTGAAGTTGACCCAAATTAATTATCACAGACACTCATTATGTAGCTGAAAAAAGAAGGAAACTCTGACCAAGCTATAACATGGATAAAGCTTAAATATCCCAGTCACAGGGACTCAGTGATTTGGGTGATTGCCTCATATGCGCAGGGACACAAGTTTGTACCCCAGCACCAGGTACACAACAAAGTCTCGGAACAACGAAAGCCACATGAAAAACTAAGTAAAACTGATTCTTTCTCTCTCTCTCTCTCTCTCTCTCCTTCTCTCTCTCTCTCTCTTTCTGTCCCTCTCTCTTTAAAGAAAAAAAATTCCAGTCACAAAAACACACTTCCTGGGGCTGGAGCAGTGGCTCAGCAGTTACGGCGCTTACCCGGCGTGTGTGAAGACCTGGGTTCGAACCCCAGCACCATGTATGCAAAGAGGTGTTGGAGGAACAAAGGCCACATGAAAAACTAAATAAAACTGACTTTTTCTCTCTGTCTCTCACTGGCCCTCTCTCTCTTTAAAAAAAGTCATACTGTCTGACTCCATTTGTGCGCGATACCTAGAGTAGCCGAATTCATAGAAACTAGAGTGGTGGCTGTCGGTGGCTGGGGTGAGGGACAAGGAAAGTTGCGTAATGGATACAGAGTTTCAATTCTGTGATGTGAAAACAGTTCCGGTGTTTGCATAACAGCGTGAGGCTATCTAGCGCCTCCGAACTGTACCCTAGAAAGGGTTAAGAAGGTCAATTTCCTGACCTGTGCCCTTAACCACGATTAATTTTTTAAAGAAGCTTCCACTGTTATTAAAATCCTTGATGCCCCGTGGGTGAGCAGATCGCACTCTTTGTTTTGCAGTGATGTGTCTCTTCCTTGGCTTCGTAGCCATCTGGTGCCCATTTTATTAATGATAGAAGGAGATTCAAATAAACTTTCCTCCAGAGAAAAGGCAAACTCGGGCACCTTGCCAGGACACAAAAGTAAGAAAATAAGCAAAGGCAGACGGGAGCTGCATCCTCGGTGCTGCATCCCAGCCCAGCAGAGGGGTTGCAAGGCTGGCACAGTGACACGCTCCTTGCGAATTTTGACGCTCAAGGGGAGGGGAGGGGGACAGGCCTTGAACCAGGTTGCAATCCACAAAATGTATTTCCCCTATCCTTCTGGGTTCTAAATGTTGCTTTCAATGAGTCACAAAGGTTAACTGGCTCTCGGATTTAAAAACCCACAGGGCTTTCCTTATATAGATTGTCCTCGTGAGACCTCTCACAGAGCGCTCCCTCTGTCCTCATCCCAACTGGCAGCTGCTTCTTAGCATGCATGTTTACAGAAATACCAGTAGTTATTGCTTGCTCCTTGCCATGTGATTAAGCATTGCCATAAAGCCCCTGCTGGATTAGAAATAGATCTTTCCCTATTGAGAAACTGAGCCCACTGCAAAACTAGAGGTGGCGGTGTGCGACTGGTGCCACCTACTGGCCACTGGTGGTATCACGCATCAGTGCAGAAGACTGGGCAAAGTTTCACCATTGCAGGGGAGAACCTGCCCACCCAACTGGGCAGAGGGTGGCTGGGAACTCTAGCCAGCGATCTGCCCCACTCTGGACCCATCTCCAGACCCGCGCTCCGCAGCCCAGGGCTGCAGTCATCTGAGCAAGCAGCCCTTGGATCTCTTGCACCACCAAGACTGGAAGGGCACTTGCAGGGGTCCCATATGGGGCCTTGCACCATGTGTAACAGTGAGCTCAGCTCGGGGGTGAGTGAGCACATCCTCTGAGCCTCGCGATGTAGCATCTGACCAACAGTCTCCTTTGACCCTTGGCTACAGCTGTGCCAGGTAGGGTCTGTTGTTGTGGTTTTAGATGAGGAAATGAGGCACAGAAAGGTTGGATCGCTGCCTTAAACGCCTTTCTGATTCACAGAGGGAACTGAAGCACAGCCGGAACTCATTGGGAAGTGAGCTGTAACATTACTGATGTCTTTTTCAGCTACTTTTTCAAAGCAAACACACCATCATGAATATAACCTAAAGTTCCACAGACAGCCCCAACTTCTCAGGCACTACTTCCTCTCTTGGTTCCTCAGGGAATTCCAGCCAGTGACCCCCTTCTCGACCCCAGGCTGAAAGGCACAGAAGGGATTCTTCATTGCCTACCTTAGTACTAATGATGACAAGCGCATGGCTGCGTCTCAGAAGCTAAGCATACACCGGGAAGATTTGCCACCACGAGGTCATTCACGTTCTGAAGCCCCTTAGCAGAATTTTGAGCAATGATGGGAGAAGGTATATAAAATCCCCAAGCAGAATCACACCTGTGCAATGTATGTCCTGAGAGGTACATTTTTAAAAAGTGATCAGATCCACATCTGAAATTCAGGAAGAGAATTCATCGGCGTGGTGACCTCCCCAGAGACAGACCCACCCCTTCGGGAAGATTCTAGAGACTAGGTTTCTTCCCTGACCCCAAATCCCATTCTCCTCCCTGTTTCTAGTGAGTCCCAGATAAGGATCCCATCATCTGTTCTAGTCTGTAATAACGTAAAAGGAAGAAAGCTGTCACGCTGCTCCCAGGGCTACCCACTGGCTGTGTTGGCCTCCAGGTTAGTCAGGAGGAATGTGACTGAGGCAGCAGCAGCCTACTGAGCAGCAGCTGCAGAGAGAACCAGGAGACACTAGAGGAGAGCCCAAGCTGCGGAAGGACTATATAGCTCACTTCTGGGCTCCTCATGCTGGTTTTGCCTGGGGTCCAAAGCCTGCCCATGGTAGAGATTTAGAAATCACACCTGCGCGCATTTATTTAGCATTTTGCACCCATCCGAGCACTCTGCTGACTGTTTTCACATTAGATGTTTATAGCTAGGACCTGAAGTTTGCAGGGTAGATCCTGTTACATCCAGGAGAGTAGGGCAGAGAGGGTTTGGGCCCTCTGCCCAAGCAAGGCAGAATTGGGATGGAAATTCCATTTCCTGGCACCTTCTCATACATGCCACGAGGTATTAAGACTCACATGAAAGAAAGAAAGAAAGAAAGAGCTCAAGGCCACAGGAAATTGGAAGATAGGGCTAATAAAAAGTTCTTATACATACTCTCCCACGTGACAATTTCCTTTGTGTTTGACTTTTTAAAAAATCTGGAGGCGGGGTGGGGGCTCAGAGTGGGAGGAAGGGGCTGGCTTCAGGGGCACAGGAGGAGTGGAGAAAGCGTGGGTGTACAGAAGGGAAGAGAGAAGTGTGCTCAGGCAGAGGCCTGGCCCTCCAGCACCGGGCCTTGCTTTCTGATTTGCAAAGCTGAAGACCACCTCTCAGAACAAAGTTCATGCTCCTGGGCTGAACCTGGTGATGAAGGTGTTGGAAAGGGCTGTTGATGGAGCCTAACCAAACCCCCTCGCCTTCCTCATGAGGAAACAGAGCTCAGGGAGGTGAGTTACGTTCCCAGAGTCACCCCAACTCTGCGAAGCATGTGAAGCCCCCGGTCTCAAGGACGCTGGGCACCACAAAGGCATCTACTGGGCAGGCGAGGTGTAGCTCTGGCTCCTTGGCGTCTTGTACTCCGGGTGTCTCTGCCAACACCAATGGATGGCCTGGAGCAGGGCCTGGGGGGGCGTGTCATAGGCTTCAGAGGGGGCTGTCCCTACAGCACAGCATCTGGAGGCCAGCTCCAACCTACTTGCCAGCCCAGTGGACTGAGTGTTGCGCTCAGCTCAGCCTCCAGGCAAATGGAGGAGGCAGCCACCTGGCCACGAGATTAGAAATCGCCCCGAAGGAAGCAGGAGGCAGTGAGACTGCTTGGGGCACCCAGGCCAGTCTTCCCTATGGAGGTGACATCTAGAGGCATGTGTGGGTGTTAGCCAGGTGACACAGACAAGAGGAGCACTCCAAGCAGAGGGAAATGTCCCTGTAGAAGCCCTATGTACAAGGAACTCTGCTGCTGAGCACTGGACAGTCCAGAGGGGAGAGAAGGGAAAGGTGGCTGGCAATGGCCTTCTGCATTAATGTCACACCGACCTTCACCAAGGGGAGGCCACTGCAGCCACATCAGATCTGACTGACCAACTCAAGCACCCACTTCTTCCTTGCACTTTCAGACGGACTTAGCCTGATGAAGGGCACCCTAGCCCATGTACCTTGGATATTAAGACAAAAAGTCTGTCTGATCCAAGGTCTTTGGGAAAGAGGAGACCCACTAATCCCCAGAGAGTGTACCACAGTCTCCCTCCCTCCCTTCCTCCCTCTCACGCGCCATGAAAACCACGTAAGATCTAGGTTTCTTATTCCCGCCCTCTAAGCCCCAATTGTTTCAATAGAACCCACAGATAGGGTTATTGACAATATAAGACCTTGAGCACGTTTTAGGACCCAAGCCCCGTGCTGATTCTGGTGACGGTGAACCCACAGGAAAGGTCCCATTTCCTGTTTCCAGACCCGGCCAGTTTTCCTTCAGGAGTTATTTTAATTCTGCGAGATCCACGTTGATATACTATGACAATTGTCTACCATGGACATCAACACTGTCTTCTGAACAGTCAATCCCTGTCACCTGGTAGAAATGTGACTAAAGGACACACTGAAATTGCTGCAGCTGAGAGAAAAAAAACCCCAAAAGCAAATCTCCAAAGTTCAACTGCACGTTCATTTCCTGCACAACAGGCCTAAAGAAGCGGCACATCTCTGCAGCAGCTGTGTGACCAGTGTTGTCTGATCTGATCTCATTGTGTCCTTTGTTGCTCAGCAAGATCTTTTCTGAGCATATCCAACATAATCAACTGAGAAGAGATAAATTTTCTTTCCAGCAACTTCTGCAAATATCCTCATATTGCTAGCATTCTTTAACATACGAATAGGGCCACTTATAACCAAAGAAAATTTGTATTTGGAAACATTGATTAGACATTCTTTCTTGTGTTCGGTGTTTTTGGTATGAGTGTTTTGCTGTCCGGTTTCTATAAGAAACATTCAGGAGCTGGAGCAGTGGCTCGGCAGTTATAGTGCTTGCCGGGCACGCGCAAGGATGTGAGTTCAAACCCTAGCACCTCGTACACAACAAAGTTTCAGAGCAATGAAAGTCACATGAAAAATAAACTTCATTGTCTCTCTCCCTTTCTCTCACTGTCCCTCTCTCTTTATAAAAAATGAAAGAAAGAAAGAAAGAGAAACATACTCGTGTTGCTTCCATCAACCACATCCTTGGACATATCCTGGAGTATTTCTGAACATAAAATGAGAATGATCTGTCATGGCCAAAGTGCTTGACATTTGGTGCTTTCAGCAAAACCACCCACCAAGTCAGTTTTTCCGCACTCAGCCATATCAGTCTGTGAAATCTGGTAGCGTTGTCAAGTCATCTAGATAATTTTCTACCCAGTTCCAAAAGGCCTTTTCCAGACGATTTATGACTGTTAACTGTGCAACCTTCTTTAGGTTTAAATTTAAATGATGTTAAAAACTTGTCCAGGACACATAACCTTCAGGGACATGTTTCTCTCTTGATACAATAACTTGAGTTCCTCCAGGGCATGCAATCTATCCATACAGCCTTCATAATTGAGGGCAGACACAGTATAGGAAAAGACCAGGGTTTCCTCCTTTGAAGAGGGATAATGACACAAGGAAAAGGGATCTGGGGTCATGCGTTAGTAAGGGTGACTAATCCAACCAACCCAAATCCTAAATCTAGGCCTCAATACATGGTCCCATGTTGCGGGGGGGGCTCAGGAAGCTTCAGGTACGTTGAGTTGGTGAGTGGGACTAATCCAACCGGCAGGGCTCAATGGGTGGTAGTTCACGTTTTGAACCCAGGAAGCTTCAGGCACTGTGCATTGGAAAGAGTGACTAATGTGACTGGCAGGCCTCAAGGGGCAGTCGCCAACCACTTTGAGGTCCACGGGGGATGGAGGGATGCCTTCTCTTTTGTCTTCTAGATGGGTAATATTCCATCTGCCACAGGCTCTCAGACTCTGGGATTCCTTTGACCTTCAAACCCTGGGAAGAAATGCCTAATATTTTTCTGTACTCAAGGTTAACACAAATGCCAGTTAGAGAATGGGGAGAGAGGCCCAAGAGGAACAAACTTACAGTTAGACTTGCATGAGCAGTTGTCCAAACCAGTTCAAGATCAGAAGGAATAAACTGCTATGGCACTTTCTCGTATTCACTACGTTAAGGGAAGGACTGACTCTGATGCAAAGTGAACTGTGGTCTGACAGATGTACCATGTGCTCCTTCTCTAGAATAACTATTGGTATTTTGGTTTTTTTAGCAAAACTCTGTCTTTTGAGCTCATTTTTCCTGGTTACTTCACCTTTGGTTCTATGAAAATTTAATTAATGGATCCAAATTCCTTTTCAGTTCATGGGATTTGAATAAAGCTTTACCAAAAAGTGTCAATTTGCATTGGTAAGGGTAAAGATGTCCTTGAAATTACTAACCCATACATTTGTCTAGGTGGTCAGTTAATCAAAGTATTTCTTTCTATAAAATGAAGTGTAATGTTCATTGAGTCTAAGGATTCCTCTTTGGCAGGATAACTGACTTAAAGCGTTAAGTAGACTTGTCCGCTACCTTGGTTTTCATTGGTAACATAAGTTAGAAATGGATAAATTCCACTTAACATATATGAGAATGATGCTATAAGTGTTGCCTGCTACTTCTAACACAACAACCCAAGTTAAGACCATGAGCTATCACCCACAGGACAAAAACGACATAACACTAATTTCTAGTGCTGATACTGACCCTAATCAAACAAAAGGGGTTACTCTAAAGTTGTAGACATTAAAGTATAACGTATTACTCCCACTTTAAGACTGCTGATACTGGCCTGCTGATGCTTAAAACATCAGTGCTAAGGAAAGTGCTAAGGAAAAAATATTTTGGCTCTTGCCATCTTAAGTCAGCCAAAACTCAGGGAGCAGTGAGACTTCTCGAAGAACTCTGCAACTCCGGTGAGTCATTTGACCTCCCATTCAGGGGAATCAATCAGTGCACTTTCTACAAGCAGGAGAGCCACTGGAAACATCTCTGATACTTCAAAAGGAAGCCGCATATGTTCAACAAGACCCTGACCCATCCTAACAGATGGCACAGCTGGGAGAGGAAAACTAAAGGAGCCAAGAGACCTCTCACAATTTCCCAAGAGTGACCCCTGACAAATCTCAGCTGACTCTTAGTAGTATATAGGAACAAGATCCATTTTGATCAATTTGGTTTTAAACACCTGGCAGGAGAGTATAACAAAAGCGTAGTCATGCAAGGAAGACAGTAGATATTTTGGTAACCTGAGCCATGCATTGCTTCAGTTCTCCAAAGAATATAAAACTAGGAAGTCATAAAGAGAGTGTCTGAAACAGGAGTGTCTGATTATCACAAAAGACTCTGCCACAATCACAAGTCAACTGGAGACCTACAAATCTTCCTAAGCTCCTATACAGGTAAGTGTGATCTATTTTCACTGGTATTATTTAGCCCCTATATTTATCCCTCTAAAAGATGTAATATGGGGCTGGAGTGGTGGCTCAGCAGTTACAGTGCTTGCATGGCATGTGCAAGGACCTGGGTTCAAACCCTAGCACAATGTACACAACTAAGGATCAGAGCAACAAAAAACAAATGAAAAACTAAATAAAGCTGATTCTCTCTTTCTCACTCTCTTCATCTCTTAAAAAAGAAATGTAATGTAACACGTGGAAATCCTAACCAACCTGACCCAGCTAAAGGGGATCCTCACTAATGAGAAAGCTGTTTCACAGGATTCAGATGGTACTATGGCTCAAGAGCATACCTAAGCCATTGTAAAAGCTAAACGTTAATGTGTTTCTAGAAATTTGCTAATGTTCCCAAAGTGTTAAAGGGTACCCACTCACGAATCAGTGACTTGTTAGACTCCACCCAAGGTTTACAGATCACTGTGTTTGTGGTTTTCAGGAAATAGATAACACATTACTTTAGAGTTGATCATTTACAGAAAATAATGCTTTGTTTATTGTTGTCTTAACATGTCCCCTGCCCTACATATGCCTAGTAGAGTCATCTACCAATTACCTTGGGACAGCCCTAGGGTAAGAGATGTCCAAATTCCAAACTCCATGTGGAGTCTACAAACCAGGCTACCCTTCTACTGGGAGCCCTTAGATAGGCCTCCGCAGAAGACCTTGACTGCTCTTCCCCTTTCAGCTCCCATTTTCAGCATGAAGCAGCCAGAGTGGTCACCACCTCATTCCCCTAACAGCAGTTAGGGGTCCTTCTTCAGAGGGGGAAACGGTGCAGTCAACCTACTGGTCCCTGCCAAGAAGCGGCAGCAAAGCAGTTGGACAGAGGGGCAGTAGAGCCACTGAGTGACATAGCAGTGGAGCCGCTGAGTGGTCCGGGCA
Organism: Aplodontia rufa; assembly: GCA_004027875.1. Classification (NCBI taxonomy): domain Eukaryota; kingdom Metazoa; phylum Chordata; class Mammalia; order Rodentia; family Aplodontiidae; genus Aplodontia; species Aplodontia rufa. The sequence continues at coordinate 49,811 of PVKS010010560.1, read as the reverse complement.
GCCAGCACAGCCCATGGCTGCATGGAGCCCAGCATACAGGTGCAGTGTGCCTACAGCACGAGGAGTCAGCACCCAGGCGAATCTAGGAGCACGGGTGTTAGGTGGCCAGGCTAACCAGCTTCACGCGGCGCTGCAGCTCCAGACACACACCCCACCCGCCATGAGCATGCATGATTAGCTACCACCGATCTCCTGCTTCCCTGAGAAGCAGGAGAAAATGAAAGCAAGGCAAACATGAATGAAAGTTGGGACTTGAGACTTGACCAATAGCATTAATGGGTTTCCAAACCCTTATTAGCATAGATTTGGACCAATAGTGTTAGTATGTTTCCATAGCCTAATTAGCATAAGTTTGAACCAGTAGCATTGGTACTTTTCTCCAACCCTAATTTGCATAAGTCTGGATCAATAGAAGTGACCCAAGTGTTATACGAACCCCTAGCTGAGCACACCTAGGTGGGGAAAGCCTGTTACCCAGGTCCCCTGTCCCTCATCCTGGTCTTTGGATTTCATTCTTTGAATTCACAAGACAAGAACCCAGAAGGAAGAAGAAATTGATGGTGATGGTGATGTTGCAACTCTTAATGGGGGCACTGGTATTTCAGAGGGCACTGCCCCATTAAGAGCTGCAGCACCAGCACCAGCTGCAGAGGCCTGCACCTTGGGCAGACCCCACTGGCTGCAGAGGAAACTCTAGTCTCATCGGCCAGTGGAAGAAGCAAACGAGCTTCACCCCAAAACTTCCATTTCAACACTGACCTCCAGAACGGGGAGTCCACCGCAGACACCATCAGATCTGAGTTCTTTAAAGACCATTCCAGTTTGGGGTGGAGAATGGCCTGGAGTGTCATGAGAGAGGGAGGGAGACAAGTGGAAGTTCTCCTGTCCTTGGCCTGGTCTAGTGGAGTGCTAGGGAGGTAGAATGGATTGGATATGAGGAGTTGTAACACACTGTCAGGACAACACCAGGAGGCTGGGGCAGATGTGCTCTGCAAGCTGTGAGCCATGTGTCCACAGTCTTGGACACATGCGACAAGAGAGGTACAAGGCCACTAAGGAGCAGTAGGGGATATGAAGTTGGGTGTCATCAGCATGTGGGTAAGAAATGGTACACAGAGACATGAACTAGAAGAACACTGAACAGGAAGAGTGTAGCCACAGGATGAAAGCAGACCCACCCCAAGGATGCCCAGAGTCAGGGTCCAGGGTCAAGAGGCAGAGAGAGCCAAGAAGGAATGCGGTCTTAGCGACATTCTGTTGCTGTAACAGAATATCTAAGGCTGCATACGCTATAATGGAAAGAAGTTTAGTTAGCTCACAGTCTTGGAGGCTGCAAGTCCAAATCCAGCAGCAGCATGGACTCATAGTCTGGGAATGCCTCGTGGAAGAAGGCATCACAATGGCTGGGTAAGAAAGAGCACATGGAATCACACGGGAAGGCAGAGGCTCAGGGGCCAGGCAAGCTCTTTTGTCATAACTTGCCCTCAGGGGAACTAACAGAGTCCCAGGAGAAATGCATTAACCTCTGCTGAAGGCACCATCCCCAGTGATCGAGGCACCTCCCGTGAGACCCCACCTCCCAAAACTGCCACCTTGGCACCAAGCTTCCAGCACATGAGCCGTTGGGGAACACACTCAGACCACACCCCAATCATGGCACACAGGCTGGAGGGTGGGAGACCAGCAGAACTCGAGGTTACCAAGGCCACAGGTGCTGGGGCTGAAGGGTCACAGATGATGGAGACTAGTGTCCAGGCAGGGGTCACAGGATGGCTTCAGAGACCCTTCCAGACCACCCCACCAGGCTGACAGCGGTAAAACACACCTGAAAACTCCAAGTCAGCGGAGGTCCAGCTGGAATGCGACCTGTGCCCTTAGGGTTTGTGCATTCGCAGTATGACTGTTCCGCATTAATAAAAACTTAGAAACTCAATCAAAGTGCCCGCTCAGGAAGAATGGAATTGGACTAGAGCAGTGGCTCAGCAGTTACGGTGCTTACCTGGCATGTGCGAGGACACGGGTTCAAATCCCAGCACCACATACACAATGAAGTGTTGGAGCACTGAAAGCCACATGAAAAACTAAATAAAATTGATTCTCTCTCTCTCTCCCTCTCACTGTCCCTCTCTCTATAAAAAAAAAAGAAGGAAGAGGAGACAGGAGAGGAGGAGGAAGAGGAGGAGGAGGAGAAAGGAGAGGAGGAGAAGAGGGAGCTGTGTCTGCTGCTGCTTCCCCGTGCTTCCACCTTTCTGTTCCATCCAGACCCCCAGCCACTGGACTGTGCTGCCCATGTTTAGGGTGGGTCCCTGCCTCGGTGTGATGTCCCTCATGCCAGTCACTCCTAGAAACACCCTCATTGGCACAGCCATAAACCTCTTAATCCATATGACGATTCATACTGACCATCCCAACAAGCCTACGGGAGAGAAAAACATGGCCACAAAATCCGTCCCTACTGAGGGACCTGAAAATACCTCCCACCTCCCCTGAAAGAGGAGCCAGCAGCCCCACATCAGCCAGCAGCCACACATCTACTGAGCCTCGTGGTAAACTGTTCTGCGCACACCACACACCCTGTCTAATTAAAACATCATGAATCGCTCACAGTTAGGCAACCATTTACACTTGCCACTCTTCCATGCTTTATGGAGATCGCTCTTTGAAAATCACATAAAGTAGGTAGGCACCTGGCTTAGCCTAACCACGCTTTAGCCATTTAGATAAGTGACACTTTCACAACAATTGCAAAGTAAAGCTCCCCAAGCCCACAGGTCCTGTGAATGAAACGACACTGTCCACTGTCGCTGAAGTTTCTGCACAGTGTCAAGGATGCCCATGAGCTGCTGTTCAGGCCTTTCCCCACCAGGGGGCACTCCAAGCCAATCTGTCCCCACCTCCCTGGCATTTGCCGGGCTCACCACCAGGTGGCAAGGTCCCTGCAGGTAAGACGTGCATCAGTTGGGCCTCCCCAAAGTCCGTGGCTGTTGTGGGTAAGGAAACGGGGTGTGGCGGGGAACCAAGGACTCATTCATCTGCAGTGCCACAGTGTTGTTATGACTCCCTGGAGCAACGGTTTCTCTTAGGCATTCTCCAGCCCCCAAAACCCTTCCCCAGGATGAGGGAGCACACTCGCTCTCTCCCAGATCTACGAGTGGAGGAGGACAGGAGGCCCTGGCTGTCCCACCACCATGTTCCTGTGCTGATCAGGACATGTAGCCAGGCCCACAGAGGGTCCCAGGAAGAGAAAGCTCTGTGGGTCTGGAGGTGCTCAGGCAGCCGGCTTGCTGTGGGCATTTCTCGGCCTCCTTAGGGGAACAGGAAGCAGCCTGCTCCAGGGAAGAAGCAAGAGGCTCCTGTGTGAGTCACGTGTCCTCACGACAGACACCTGAGATCATCAAACTGTGAGGAGAAAAGGTTTAGTTTGGCTCCCGGTTTCAGAGGTTTCAGTCCCTGGTTGCTTGGCCCTGTCACTTTGGGCCTGTGGTGGCACAGCTCATCATGGCAGGAGGAAGTGGCAGAGAAGGTCTGCTCACCTCACGGCAGCTGGGAAACAGAGAGGAGCCGGGGGCTCCCCTTCAAGGGCACTCCCCCAGTGACCTCACTTCCCTCCACAAGGCCCCACATCCAAAATGTCCCCCACCTCCCAACAGCACTGTGGCCTGGGGAGCAAGCCTTCAACACCTGAATCCTCAGGGACATTCGAGATGCAACTACAGCCCTCCCTGACCCAGATTCTCTTCCCACCTCAGGCTGCCACGACACCTCAAACGCCACATGGCCCCCAGTGACTCACAGCCTCTGAGAGTCCCTCCCCGCACAGCTGCAGTACAGCCGCGTCGTTGCTTTTCCATCCATTTACTTTTAACTTCTCTGTGTTTTTTGTAAATAACGTATGGTTGGGTCTGGCAATCTCTGCCTTGAATTTACAGCAGACGTGGAACGTGACCAGCACGGTGGCCCGTTGCAGCCAGTTGTCATTGAGCAACACTGGACTTGACCTTTGCTGGGTGGGAGTGGGAGTCTTGGACGGCTTAGGTTCCCCCGGAACCTACAACACACAAACGCCCAGGCTGCTGTGGGCTGGCTGCCTACGTCCCTTCCCTGTCACTTCCCCAGCAAAGCTCCATGGAGAGAGAGCTACCAGGCTGAGGGGCGAATTTTTGCATCTGGAATTTCCAGAACGTAAAGTCACCTCCCAGCTCAGGCTGCTCCTCAGCCCGCAGGGTCCTGTCCGCGGGCAGCTAGTCGCTCAGCTGCCAGGGCCCATTCAGGCACTCACCCCAGAGGGTCTGCCAACCTTGGAATCCCCAGGAAAAGTGTGGTGTTTACTCTACAGCTTTGCTCCTGGTACTGTCATGGCAAGAAACTATTCCCATTTTTAGGCTACGTGTAAGCTACATACTAACTAACCAAAGGCGGACCACCCTTTGCTCACGTCACCCATGTGTGTGCCTCTCACATGCAGCGCCTGAGTGATGGGTGCAGAAGGTAGGAGAGTCAAGTACAACTTGTGCTGAACCAACTACTGGTCGCTTGCAGTCAGAAGTGCTTATCTGGCCAGTGCATGTTTCAGATATCAAATTTGAAAATGTTCATACCAAATCCAAGACTTCCAGTCGGTGGACAACATCCCGAACCTCCCTAATCATTCATCCTCCAACTTCAGAGGAAATGGAGAAATTCTGTGCGTTGTACCAGCAATCACATCCACTTTGCCCTGAAACATATGCATCGCCAAGCTTTCCAGGCAGTTGTTTTGCAATTCATGGCAAAGTTCCCCCAAGCTCCTTCATTTCTTTGCATCGGTTTCTACAAACAAAACCATTTGCTACCAACTTAGGTGACACATTTCAATAATACAGGGTCACCTCATCTTCCTGACCCAGCAGGTGGGTCCTGTAGGTTGTTACCTTTAGAGATTTGAAAGTACCTGGCACAACATAAGGTGCCTCGAAACTCCAGGGTTTAATTCTGATCTCCTCCATGTAGCCACAAAAGCTTTCCAGTTCAGACACTTCTCTCACCCTTGACACAACAGAGACTTCAAGGCAAAGTCTGCATGTGATGTCGACAGCCTTGAAAGACACCTGCTCTCCGTCGGTGCAAGAGGGGCAGCAGGGGCTAGGGAGAGTCTGCCCCTTAGCGTCACCATACAGAGTAGAAGTCCAAGGCACAGCCTCAGGACTACACAGGGAGTACCGAAACTGTTCCCACAGCATCAAGGCCCACAGCGGGAGCAAATGGCCGTCAGAGGCCAGATCTCCCATCATAACTCCAGACAGGTCCAAACTGCACCTCACTCAGTCAAAACACGGCACAAGAGGGGCTCCACCAGCCCTCATGCAACTGAGACAGGATGCTCTGTGAGCACGAGGCCAAGCTAGCCTCCCCTTCCTTTCGGGTTTGCATGGGGAAGGAAGTCTAGAGTGGACGAAAATGAAAGAAAGCTCAATTCTTTGCTTTCCTTTTATTTATTATTTTTTTAAAAAATTTCATTTTGAATCCATTGTATATTGACATGTAGGCAGTTATACCCAGGGCTGGAGCGGAGGCTCAGCAGTTACCACACTTGCGTGGCATGCACAAGTACACGGGTTCAAACCCCAGCACCACGTACTAAGTGTCGGAGCAATGAAAGCCACATGAAAAACTCAATAAAAATTGATTCTCTCTCTCTCTCTGTCCTTCTCTCTTTAAAAAAAAAAAGAAAGCAAGAAAAGAAATAATACAGAGGACCCTTATGTCTTTTACCCAGTTTCCCCTGTGGTAATGACCTGTGTGACTACAGCACGGTAGCAGCAGCAGGAGAGGCGTGACCCAAGTCACAACCCAACCCTGCATGAACATGACCCATCATTCACCCTATTTATATTTCATCACTTTTCCATGATCTTGTGTGTGTGTGTGTGTGTGTGTGTGTAGTTGCATGTGGTTTTATTGCACGTGGCGTGACATGACCACCCCAGATACACGACGTGACCGTCACAAGACTCGCCGTGCTCTTAGATCCACAGCACCTCCTTGCTGACCCTTCTCCTGAGCTGGAAACATTTCGTCACTTTAATAAAGCTATAAGTGGAACTGTAATGAAGACAAGCCTTCAGGATGGACTTTCTTACTGAGCATGCATCCTCTTCCAGCTATGGAGACGGTCAGAACATTGCTAATGTCATCCCTGTGCTCATCACCATTGGGGACAGTGAGCCCCCAAAGGGAAAGGAAGCAGGTGTGAGGTGCTCGCTCCCTTTTTGCATTTCTCTTCCTAATTTGCTGGTGCTTGTTTGTAATGAATGCAGCTTTCAGGGCGACCATTTCCTCTGTCGAATGCATTTGAATAATGGCTAAATAGAAACTCGGATTTTTCAGCCAGATGGAGTGGATGAAGTACTGTCTGTCTGTCCCTCCTTCCACATGTGGGGAAACACTGCACATCCCACATGAAACATGAGAGGCTGAAATGTGGACTGGAGAAGCCCAAACGAGGACCCGGGTCATGAGAAATGTCACCATCCTAAGTCTTCTTGGTTTTCTTTTTGATTTCTTGTGTCTCTGGCTGGGTGCTGGATAAGCCAGAAACCCGGAAATACCAATAAGCACAGACTAAAACCAAGCCTCAAGGAGAGCCTGCTCTGTCTAGCCAGCTCAGGAGGGCAGCCAGGCAGAGCAGAAAATGTCCATCTCAGACTTCCGTCCAGTAATCACCCCGCCCAGCAAACACCAGGAAATGGAAAGGAGCCACAGCGCCACACTTGTCGAAGGCTGAGTGGACACTGGAGGCTCCCACCCTCCTGGAACAAGCACCCTGGTCTCCCAGCCCTGTGTGGTGCTGGACAAGGTGAGTGAGATCCCAGAAGCTCATGCCTGGCCACACTGAAGCATGCCCATTTCCCCTGCAGGAAGATGGGTGCTGCATGGAGACCCTGGGGTCCCGCCCAACCAGCAGCAAGGATCCCTTCACCATCCAGGGGTCGACAGCGAAAATGCAGGAGCTGGACTCCCACTTCAGCGTGCCCAGAACAAGGCAAGGCCCTCTCCTCTTGCTGTCAGTGTCAGAGAACATCTGCTCTTCCGTGAGCAATTATGAAACAAGCGCAGGAAGAAAAGAATTCAAAGTAACCAAACAACCAATATCAGAAAAACAGGCCTCGGAATAAGAGTGAAGAGGGCTACTTAATGGCACTGCTTCTGGTAATAGAAAAGCCTTGGAAGGCACACAATATCCACTTGTGAAGGACAGACAAACGCACGGTAAGAAGGTCAAGGGAAAGAGCAGAACACAATAATAAAAACGAAAAGACAGTAACAATACAGCAACAGCATGCTGGACCTTGGTAACAAAGCAATCAGGTAAACAACACAGTTCCCAGAAGCGCACGTATCATTTCACATTCCACAACACCGTGGTATTGTGCGAGCATGCGTAGATATGCCATGTGACTGCTAAGAAACAAGCAACAGCACGAAGAACCCCAGCCCAAAGCCTCTGTTCTCAAGAACCTTTGCAAGTGTACGCACACTGATGAAATGTTAATAAAAACAAAGTTTACGGTAGTCAATATTTTGTGCTTCAAGAACTAAAATTAAATTTTCTGCACATACTATTTATTTAAAGTGAGAGAGAGAGGAAAAAAGAGAGACAATTTTATGTAGGTTTTCATGTGGCTTTCGTTGCTCCAAGACATCGTTGTGTGCGTGGTGCTGGGGTTTGAACCCACGTCCTCGCGCATGCCAGGCAAGCACCAGAACTGCTGAGCCACCGCTCCAGCCACCCATATACTATTTTTTTTGTTATTTAGAGAATACTTTATTAGTTTCTGTAATCAAACCCACGTAGATAAGACCTTACATATTTAATACAGTGTGTTACCCTGTACAAATAGAAAAAAAAATTAAGTTTAACATTTCTAGACCAATATGGCTGTTAATTTCTGTACAATGCCAACTCAACACGGTAAACTGGGATACTTTTTCCAAAGTTGACAGCACAGCTAGAGTTTCCAAAAATTCAAATTATATATATATGTGTGTATATATATATATACATTTATATAAAAAGACCAATAATAGCAGTATGCTATGCACCGATAGCAGCAACAGCTTTTCCAGGTTCTGCAGTCATCTGAACGAAATTGTAGAGACATCCAGCACACTCCATTCAACAAAGGAAGGGAAAAAAGGGGGTAAAAAGCAAAACCAAAAACAAAACCAAACCCGAGAAAACAGCAAGGTTCTGTTACCGTTGTGATACCTGGCACCATTTTTTTATTAGCTTCTCAATCATCATCTGAAAAGAAAACATTCTAGAGTAACATCATTAAAAACAGCTCTGATAAAGCATGGTCACTACTATGTATCATAAAGCAGATACAAGAGGTTTTACATCCACAGAGTACGATACAGTACTGTCCTACATCTATAATACCAGAGGATACAATTAAAAAGGCATTATTTGAGACTCGATTCTACTTTTCCAGCAGAGGGCCCAAAGGATGGTACGCGACACAGCTCAGTAAGAAATGTACTCCTTAGGATTCCCTTTCATTGGCTGCACAGTTCCAGGTACTCACTCTCTTCATGAACATCAGCTAAAAACCATTAAAAAAAAAAAGCCAGGAAAAAAACCCAAAAAACATTAAGCAAAATAAAACCACCACTGGATTCATACAAAGTGACCAAGTGGAGGCCAGCAAGACTCAGCCTAATCAGTGCTTCACCAATTCTGTGTCTGAATGGTGAGCGCTCCGTGGAAGAAAGGAGATGCCAAGGAGCGCTTCGAAGCTGCAGACCACAACCAAAAGACAGCATCACTTCAAAGAGAAGCAGCAGCCAAGCACTGCTCAGTCGGGGATGTTCAAGGATGCTGATGCCAATATTTAATCATCTGCTCGCTCATTCAGGGAGGGGGAGATCAGTTACTACTGTACTTTCACTGTGTTCAACTCAATCATCATGTTATAAAAATAGCCAAGCTGCCGTAATAAAAAATAAAAGGCTCCTCAATCCAGCACCAGTGATCTTCAGTTCTTCACCTCCAAGCCTACAAACGCCATAAGAAAAATATGGAACGCTTCACGAATTTGCGTGTCATCCTTGTGCAGGGGCCATGCTAATCTTCTCTGTATCGTTCCAATTTTAGTATATGTGCTGCTGAAGCGAGCACTCATATACTATTTTTAACTCAACAAAATTGTAAAAGTTTTAGTCACACAGAGTATTTTTTAGACCACAATGGGTTAAAACTGGAAATCAACAATGAAAAGCAAGAGGAAAATGTGCTCGCATTCGGAAACTAAACAACATGCTTCTAAATAATCGATAGATCAGAAAGCAAGCCAGCTGCATGCAGTGGCCCATCGCTGTCATTCTAGCTTCTTGTGAGGCTGAGGCAGGAAGAGCACAAGTTTGAAGCCAAATGAGCAACACAGCAAGACCTCCAGCTCAAAAACGGGGGAGGAGGGATAAAAGAAAAGAAAAACAGAAAGTCTCAAAAGGAATTATTAAAATATATAAAACTTAATAAAAATGAAAACAACATATCAAAATATGTGAGATGCAGCTAAAGCAGTGCTGAGGGGGATATTTATAGCACTGAATGTTCACATTGAGAGGAAAGGGCTAACTTCAATTATCTATTTTCCTCAAGAAACTAGAAAGAGATGAGCTAATTAATACATCCAACCAAGCTAAAGGCAATAAACAGTAAAGTTAAGAGCAGAAATAACTGAAACTGGAGACAAGAAGGAAACTGAGAAAACCAGTGAAACAAAAGCTGATTCTCTGAAAAAAAAAAATCAATAGAATGGTATCTCTAGTAAGATTGACCAAGAAAGGACAAGATACGAGTCACTAACACAAGAGTGAAAGGGGGGATCACTAACAGATCCTATAGCCAGCAGAAGGGTAAAAAGGGGATATTATTTAAAAAAAAATAAAACTTTATGCTCATAATTCTACAACATAGAATTTCTTAAAAACAGCAAATTAAATCAACATAATTCTATGATCATTAAAGCAATTGAATTTCTAATTTAAAAACACTCCCCAAAAAAATAATTTCCAGGTTCAGATGGTTTCACCATAAGGAATTCTACCAGTTAAAGATTTATCACCAATTTTAGAAAATCACTTCCAGAAAATGGAGATAACACTCCTGATTCATTTTATGGGTATGTCAGTATGGTTGGACACCAACACCATGCAAAAACTTTACAAAAAAATGAAAGCTACGAACTAATATCTCTTATGGATTTAGATGCTTAAAAATACTCAATAAAATATTGACAAATCTAATCCAGCAATATATAAAAAGAATTACACATCATGATACAAGTAGAATTCATTCCAGGGATGCAAGTCTGGTTCCACAATTAAAAATCAACACATGCAGTATTGATAAGCTAAAGAAAAACACTCATGCGTTCCCATCAATTAATTTAGAAAAAAGTATTTGAAAAAGACTAATATTCATGATAAAAAACACTCAGAAAGGGGCTGGAGCGGTAGCTTAAGGGTTGCAGCACTTGTCTAGCATACGCAAGGACCTGGGTTCAAACCCCAGCACCACATATACAACAAAGTGTTGGAGCAACAAAGGCCAGATGAAAAACTAAATAAAATGAAATTGAATCTCTCTCCCTCCCTCTCTCTCTCTCTCCTGCTCGCTTAAAAAAAATACTCAGAAAACCAGGACTAAAGGGGAACTTCTGTACCATTATAAAAAGCTTCTACAAAATTCCAGTTGGCATACTTAACAGTGAAAGACTGTCAGACTAGGAATAGGCAAAAATGTTCACTTTTAACACTATTACTGAACATAGCAATGAAAATTCTAGCCAGCACAATAAGACTAGAAAAAGAAATAAAAGGCAAAGGGATTAGAAAAGAAGAAATAAAGCTGTCCCTATATGCAGGTGAGATAAGATTGTCTACACAGAAAATTCCAAGTAATTTATACAAAAACTCCTAGAACTAGAAAGTAAATTCAGCATGTTTACAGCTCAAAAATCAATACCATTTTTCTGTCAATGGTGAACATGTGGAAACTGAAATTTAACAGTAATACCATTTATAAATGCTCCAAAGAAAATAAAAATCTTAGGTAAAATCAAACAAAACATACTCAGGACTTCTACGTTGAAAACTACAGAATGCTGATAAAAGAAATCAAAGGCCTAAATAGATGGAGAGACATACCATGTTCATGGATTGAATACAATGTTGATACTCAAAACTTACTATGACCTAAAGGCTTAATACAATTCCTGTCAAAATTCAAGCAAAGATGTTATAGACATAAGTTTATTCTTAAATAAGCTTATATATATAGGAAGGCTCAGGACCTAGAATGCCTTAAACAATTTTGGAAAAGTAGAAAGTGAGAGGAATAGACCTACACTATACTCAGTGTAATACACCATGACAGTATGGTATCAGTGGAGGGACAGTCACACAATCAGCAGAACATAGTACAGAACCCAGAAATGGAAATAAGACAGTCAACAAAGGCACAAAAGCAACTCCACCAAGCAAAGAGCCCTTTCAATAAATGATGTGGGAGCAATTATCACATCCACAGTCAAACAAAATGAAACTCAACCTAAACTTCATACCTCACATCTCACACAAACTTCACACATTTAAGTCAAGGCTGATTACAATATAAATGTAAATTGAAAACTATAAAACTGTTAGCAGCAACATTCTAACATACAGAAGTAGGCCATGAATTTCACAACAAGACTCCCAAAGAGAAATAATTAAAATTAAGAATCAATGAGTGAAATGCCATTAAACTAAAAAGTTTTTGCTCAGCCAAGGAACTGGTCAAAACTGACAAGAGAAAACCTATAATCATGGCCTGTGATTCCTCTGACAGGGGACTAATATCCAAAATTTACAAAGAACTCAAAAAATTTAATATCAAAAACACAAACAATCCAATCAATAAATGGGCCAGAGAGCTAAACAGAAACTTCTCAACACAGGAAATCGAGCAAGCCAAAGAATACATGAGAAAGTGTTCTAAATCACTAGTAATCAGAAAAATACAAATTAAAACTACATTAAGATTTCACCTCACTCCGGTCAAATTGGCAGAGATACAGACTATAAACAGAAACAGACGCTGGAGGGACTGTGGGGAGATAGGAACTCCGGCAAACTGTTGGTGGAATTGCAGACTGGTACAGCCGCTCTGGAAAGCAGTGTGGAGTCTCCTCAAAAAATTAGGGTTGGATCCATCATATGACCCAGGTATTCCTCTTCTGGGTATTTTCCCAGAGGAGTTAGAATCAGCACATTACAGTGACACAGCAAAATCAATGTTAACAGCAGCTCAATTTACAACAGCTAAATTATGGAACCAACACAGCTACCCCTCACTGGATGAATGGATCCAAAAGCTGTGGTATTTATATACTATGGAGTTCTACTCAGCTATTAGAAACAATGATATTACAGCCGTTGAAGGTAAATGAATGGCAGTAGAAGAAATCATGCTGAGCAAAATTAGCCAAACCCAGAGACTCAAGGGTCAAATGTTTTCCCTCATTTGTGGAGGCTGGAATGGAGTCCAGGCTTGGGTGAAGGGTAGTCAAGTTCTTATACTAGACCCATCAAAGGCATGGCAGCACATAATCTAGGGGAACCATAGATATATAGGGCGGGTAGGGGAAGAGGGAAAAGAGGGGGAGTAGCAAAATCCAGGCTTGGACGATAGGTCAAGCTCATGTACTAGACTCATCAAAGTCAAAACAACACAGGGGAACCATAGATATGTAGGGAGGGAGAGAGAAGAAGACAAGGAAGGATCTGGGCAGTGGGGAGAATTAACAACATAGCTTACTCTTTACTCATATGAGCCAAATAATACTTATGCAATCATTTAATTCTGGAAAATGCACAATGAGAGAGACAGATTGATCTGTCATAGGGGGAAAGATAGAAAAGTCAAGAGTCTGGGGTGTGGGCAATGAGTGAGTCTGGATTAGGATCAGGGACATATCATGTTGTTACTACATATGATTCATGATTGTACAACAACACAACTCCTCAATAAAAATAAATTTTAAAAAGAAAACTAAAATTTTTAGAAAATACACATAAGAGAAATTTTTAGAACCTAGGGTTAGGTGATGAGTTCTCAGACTTGATACCAAAAGCACATTCCAAAAAAGGAGAAAATGATAAACTGTACGTCATGAAAATTAAAACATTTGACTTTGTGAAAAACTTTATTTAGAAGAAGAAAAAAGGCACAGGCTAGGCAAAAATATTTGTAAACCATGTATCTGACAGAGGACTTGTAACTAGCATAGAGAGCTCTCAAAAGTCAAAAGTAGGGGCTGGAGCAGTGGTTTAGTGGTTGAAGCACTTTCCTGGCATGCTCAAGGTCCCAGGCTCGAACCCCACTACCACATACACAACTGTCAGAGAAACAAAACCCAGATGAAAAATAAGATTGGTTCTCTTTTTATCTCTCTCTCTCTCTTAAAAAAAGTCAAATGTAAAGAAGGAAAGTTTTAAATGTAAAAAGACATGAACAAGACACTTCACCAAAATGATACACAGATAGAAAAAAATTCATAAAATATACTCAATAGCATGAATTTAGAGAAATACTGACTAAAATCACAGTGCTATGTGGCTAAGTAAAAAATCGTGATAACATTGACCACCAATGCAGAGACAGTGGGCACGTGAAACAGTAGAATGCTCTAGAACACAGATCCAGGTTCTTATCGCTATAAATGAAATCAAACGTGGTTGAGTGTGGGAGCAAGGCAGAAAGTTTACTTCGGTCAAAGGGTGAAAGAAAAATGTGCGCTGAGCAAGGAAATCAGGGGTTTTTAACTCCAACCTGCTGCGACGCTGCCCTGGGTCCTGACTGGAGGAGCTCAGTGCACAATCTACACAGTTGGCTAAAGTGAAGGCGAAGCAGGTGCAAAGAGGAAGTAGGCGGCGACTGGGAAAGAGTGGGGGGTCGCCAGAAAGGGGCACAAGTGAGTCAGCAGAGGTCCCTGGAAGAGGATGGGTGGGTATCAGAAGGGGTCTCGGAAGGGGTCCCCGGAAAGAAGTAGGAGTACACAGAGGAGGGGTACCATCTTCAAGGCAGAGGGGAATCTGTTAACATCACAGTCTTGCAACTTTGACTGAAAAGAAAGACCTGAATTATGAACCTGAATGTGCACTGCTGTGGTTTGATCTGGAAGGTCCCCAGGCCTGGTGTTATCTGAAGGTGGCAGACCCTTTAAGAGATGAAGGTCTGCAGGTTTGGGGTCATCGGGAGTATGTCCTTGAAGGGAATTACGGACTCTTCCTCTCCTTTTTGCTTTCTGGTGACCCAGCTTGCTGTACCAGAAAGGACCAACAAACCATAGATAAGCCTCCAAAACTACGAACCAAAATTAAATTTAGCTTTTATTTATTTATTTCTGAGGTGCTGGGAATTGAACCTAGGGCCTCATGCATGCTAGGCAAGTGTTCCACCACTGAGCCACACCCACAACTGCCTTTCTGCTTTATAAATGGATAGTTTCGGGTATTTTGTCACAATAACAGAAAGTTGACTAACACACTTGCCTTGCCAACTTGGAGTGCTACTAAGTAGTAAAAAGAAATTAACTATTGATTCAAGCAACTTGGAAGGATTGTGCCACATGAAAAATACTGATCTCACAAGATTACATATTGCTTGGTTCCAGTTATATAATCTTCTTTTTTTTTTAAGAGAGAAAGAAAGAGAGAATCAATGTTATTTATTCTTTAATCTGGCCTTTGTTTCTCTGACACTTAGTTGTGTGCGTGGTGCTGGGGTTTAAACCCAGGTCCTTGCGCATCCTAACCAACTGCTGAGCCACTGCTCCAGCCCCAGTTATATAGTATTCTTGAAATAATCAAATCATAAGAATTGGAGATGAGACCAGTGGGTGCCAGGGATTGAGCAGGAGGAGTGCTATAAAAGAGACCCATGAGGGATCCTCATCATAGAACTGTGAGAACTTGGGGCTGGAGTGGTGGCTTAGTAGTTACAGTGCTTGCCTATCATGCGCAAGGATGCACCACGTATACAACAGTGTCATGGCAACAAAAGCCACATGAAAAACTAAATAAAATAAAATTGATTCTCTCTCTCTTTCACTCACTGTCCTTCAAAAAAAAAAGAATTGTGTGATCTTGAGGGTGGTCACACAGGTGTACGAAGAAGATAAAACTGCAGAGAACTGAGTACACAGTCATAAGCAACTGCATCTAAATCTGTGAAATCCGAATGAGGTCAGTGGATTGTACCAATCTCAGCTTCCTGTGGCGAGATTCTACGATGGTTACACAAGTTGTTACCCTTGGGGAAACTTGGAGGGGGATATGACCTCTGTGAATTATTACAGTGGCATGTCACTCTATCTCAAAATATAAGAGGTTAAATTTTTTCATTTTAATATGATAGTAGATGAACACAAATAAAAAACAATATTAGTGGCTTTTTATTACAGATACAGGATCAGTCAACTCTCGATTTGGGGCTTTCTCAGTTCCATGATGTGTGGACATATCTTTTTCACCAGGAACCGTGAATGGACTTGAACGCAAGATGGGCTCTGAAGCAGGTATGGTGCTGGGATGCGAGGAGGTGACCCCTGTGTTCAGACTGGGACAGACCTCGCTCCCTGGAGGCCTGTGGCCTGTGGTGAGCAGCCTGATGGAACGCATGAGGTCATCAGTGGTCAGGACAAGGGCTCCGGAACCTTGGAAGCCATTGGATCCTGAACACTTGGCTACGACCAGTGCTCTTTCCACACTGTCGCGAGGCTGCGCTCTGGTGAGCATGAACTCAGCTCTGGGCTTCGGTCTAGAGATAGCGTGACCCAGCCCTCGCAGAGGGTGTCACTCTTCCTGTTCTGGAATGAGTCCCCATCCTGAGCTGTGCTCCTCTGAGGAGTCTCAGAGAATGTGGGGGCATGGCTGGGAATTTCAGAAAGGGGGCAGGGATAAGATAGGTCTCAAATTTAGATGGGAGGGAGACTAGGAGGGAATGTGGGCAGAAGGGAGAGCTGAGTGAAGATGGAGGAAGCAGGGCCCAGAGGAAATGTGGCCACCAACGGCAGCCTCGAGGACCATGGGAGCACAGGACAGCGGAATAGGCCACTCTGGTCATCACTTGGGGCCAGGCTTGATTGCAGTGAACTGACAGTGATTCCTAAGGACATGTGTGGTCATCCCACTCGACCTCACAGGAGCACAACTGCTGCTCACTGTCGCTCTCCACTCCACAGGAGACCCACGTTCTCTTCCCAGATTCTAAGTGCCCTGGCTAGGACAAACCCTAGACAGACTAAGTCATAGTGTCCTCACTGCAAATCAAGCAGTGAGACAACATTGCCTCGGATGTTATAAGGATTAAATGAGGTAACAGCGCACAGCTCAGCGTCTAAAGTCTAATAACAAATCAATCACCATTAGCGCTCATTACTGCGATTGTAATTATTATTGTCTCACAGGAAGCAGGTCAAGCAGAAGGAAACAGCCTGGTTGGAATCAGATCAGGTCCCTTACATGCTTCTATACTCAGAGAAGACAGGGTTCCTTTGAGGTCCGCACCAGCTGCCTCAGAGGTCCAAGCGAGAAGAACAACAGGAAGGGTCAGCAGACACGGTGCTCATGGACGGCAAGGCAGGTGTGTGGCCAGCAGCCCCTTTGCCCTTGGTCTCCGGATGAAGCAAGAAAGACAGACACCATGGCCCCAGCCCTGTGTCCTGCTTCCCTGACTCCCAAGCCAGGCTCTGCAGGGGCATGGCATGGGCATCAGGGTGAACTAGGAGGTCAACTGCTCGCTTTGTAGTTATGGGAGACAAAAGATATTGATTTATCCCCACAGAGGCACCATCCAGGCAGAACGGCCCACAGGAAGAGGCCCCAGAGCACAGCCTTGGCCTGGCGAAGAAAGGTGAAAAACTCAGCTCCTGCCCCTACGTAGAGAAATGCGAAGGGGATGGTGGCCATTCCTGTCTTGCACTGCTAGCTGTCACCTGCAAGTTCCTCAAGGCACACGACAGGCAGGAGCCCAGGAGCATCCCTCCCATGGTCACAAGGTCCCCTCTTCCTGCAGCTCCACAGAACAGCAGCCCTCTGGCCCCCAGTTCTGCCTCCTCAGTGGCTGTCCCTGAGCAGAGAACCAGGAAGAGAAGGGGCCAGAAGAGGAAGCTGGTGGAGGCCAAGGCAGGTATGTCCTGTCCTCCCTTGCATTCTTGTCCCAGCAGGAATGGACAGCCACAGCTGAGCAAGCACTTGGCACCCTACCTCACGACTCAGTGGCCAGGAAGGGTGCAGGAGCTCCTGGGGCCGCAGCCCTGCTCAACGGGGCCTGTGTTCCACAGCCTCCCAGGAAAGCAGTGAGGCCGCCTCTGCCACAGCCTCAGAAACCATTGCCCAGCTGAAGTTCTGGAGGAAGAGGGAACAGAAGAACATATGGACGGTTGACCACGTTCAGGGGACAAAACTGAGGATGAACAAGAGGAGAAGGCCCAGTTACCGCCCCGAGGACCAGGAAGCCTTCTACCGACTTCTGGGTGGGTCCCTGGCTGGTGATGTGCTCAGGGTCCTTTGGAACTGAGAATCCTGGGGGACAGTAACGGAGCCTCCCTCCAGCAGTGCAGGTGGCAGTAACGTGGAACAGCCCTGTTCCCATGGAGCTGTGGGTGGCGGGAGGCTTCCTGTCTGAGCCACATGCGTGGAGGGCAGGAGATGAGGCTCTAGGTTGGAAGAACCTGGGTCCCCATCCCCTGAGGGCCCAGCCCGCAGAGTCCAATTCTTCAACTCCCACCAGTAGGGCTGTTAGAGACTGATGATGCAGGAACAAAGAGCAGGACACAGAAAGCACACCTGCAGAAGCAGTGACCTCAGCTGGCAACAGTGGCAAAGGGGGAACTGGTTGAAAGGCCTCCACATGGGTGTAGAGGGACAGAGGGCCTTTATGAAGCAGGAGACCCAAAGAAGGTCCATCTGAGGTGACATCAGGCCCAGAGGTGGACCTAGTGTGGCAGTTTGGGGACAACACTGTCCCACACAGCATATACTAGTCACATGCAATTTCAGTTTGATTTTAGAGGAGTTAAACTTTTCAAGTTCAACACCTCAGCCTCACTAGGCTGCTTTTCAAGAGCCACGAGTGCCTGGGGCCACCACGCTACATATTGCAGGTGTAGGCATTCTCATCGTCACAGGGTTCTGGGCACAGTGCTCTTCTGAGGGCAGGGATGCGGCAGGACTCAGGCCCAGGCCGAGGGGAAGAACCTCAGGGCCGGACCTCTCAGGCCCCCCCCTGGAAACGCCCCTCCAGGGGATAGCTCTAGCCACACAGGAGCCTGGGAAGAAGGAGCCCAGCAGCCAGGAGTTGCAGCTCAGCTCAGCACCATCACACATGACAAAGGGACAGGCCATGAAGTCGCAGAGACGGAGGTGGTGAAGTCGTTAAACGTTCAGAACCTGGTCGAATCTCTTCAGGGAACAGCTATTGCAGCCCCACCACGGATTCAATAATAACCTAAAATTCATGTCCCAGGTTGCTACTCGATGCTTAGGTCAGTGGAAGGGACACACGGACGCTGAGGCTCACGGCTCTCCCAGGGGAGGGCAGCTGCTTCCCCTCCAGGAGCTGCTCCCTCAGAGGGGTGCCCCCACCACACACTCCATCTCCAGAGGCCGCTCCCAGCCCTCACCCATCCTCCTCCCTCTGCAGAGGATCCCGTCATCCAGAGCTTCTTGGAGGCCGACATTTTTCTCAAGGTGTCTGACAAGGTACTTGCAGCCCCCAAGTGAGGGGCACAGGGTCCTCAGGGTCCCACTCCCAGGGGACAGGCAGCAGGATCTACAAGGTGCAAACCCAGGGGCAGGCAGAGGGTCCACAGGGTCCCAGCCCTAGGGAGCAGGCTAAGACATGCCAGAAGCCCTGCAGGGGCCTGCTCTCAAGGCCAAAGGAAGGAGACACACTGCCCATCCTGCCCTGCTCCATCAGCACATGTCCTCATGGCGTAAGGACAAGAGCACCTCAGCCAGGCTCTCCCTGGGGTGCTGGCCCTTGGATGGGGACGCAGGGCCCCTCAGGAAGCTCCCCGTCCCCACACAGTACCTGCTGTCCATGGTGGTGGAGTACTTCGGCCGCGTCGGGCTGCCCGGACACCTCTACAACAGGGTCCACTTCTTCCTGGCTCTGTAAGCAGCTCCTCATGGCAGCGTTCAATCTGCCCAAGTCCCCAAATGGCATGTTTCCCGTCACCCCATCAGCAAGGCTGAGACACACAATGTGCCAAGTGGGCGTTCTCCTTGACCAAAGAGCATTTGAGACCTTCAGCGGCCATGTGGTCACGTGAGAAGGGAAAGGGCCCTGAGATGGTGAAGTAGCCAGAAAGCACCACTGGCTGCTGCGACTGGGGGAGGAAGCCCCTGGGAAGCAAGGGCAAAGCACAGGTCCTCAAGGCCCAGCATCAAAGCTGTCCATGGCCTTGTAGACCCAGGTCACCCTGAAGAGAAGGTCCCCCACCCATGTCTCCTGGACAGGCGAACCCTCCCTCCTGTCCCACCTGAGGCAGAGTCATGGTTAGGGACAGGCAAGCTTTCCATTCTCCTGTGACAGCTACATCGCCTCCGATATGGAGGAAGACAACCCCACCCCAAAGCGCAGCATCTTCCAGTTCCTGCTGGGCAAGGAGCACTGGCCAGACCTCTACAAGGAGTTCCTGAAGCTCAAGGTGGAATTCTTCCACGCCATGGGGCACCGAGCCTGGGTCACCCCAGAGCTGTGTGAGGAGGTCTGTGGGACTGCCAGCCATGGAGGCTGAGGGGAAGGAGGAACACCTGATGAGCAGGTGGTCTGTCCTCCAAGGCTCACCACCTGCATTCCCTTTCAGATTCAGGCCCAGAATCCACACCACTGGGTCTGGAACAGGGTGCGCCAGTGCGCCCCCTAGGTTCCCAGGGCCTGGGAACAACCGGCAGGGCTGTGGAGCAGGGGCTGCAGATGGTTCAGGTGAGGGCTAGCTGGTGGCTCTGCAGCGGTAGCCAACCCCATCCTGTGTGTCCCTGACAGCTCCTCCTGGCTGGATTGGCAGGAGAGGAAGTTCTGCTGCATCCTGCCCTAGAATTTCTTCATGTATGTTAAGGGCTCAGAGAACCCCTATGGTAAAGAAAATGCAGACATCAAAGTTCTATGATTACAGGATTACATAATCTCCAACACAAAAGTCTCCATTTGCAGCCAGGTGTGGTGATGAACACCTACAATCCCAGATACTCAGGAGGCCAAGGAAGGAAGCTCACAAGTTTGAGGCCAGCCCCTGCAAATTAGCAAGACCCTGTCTCAAAATAAAATATAAAAAAGACTGGAGTATAGCTCAGTGTGGTAAAGCAGCCCTAGGTTCAATCCCCAGTGCTACTAAAATAGTCTTAAATTATATACATATATGTGTATGTGTGTGTGTGTGTGTGTGTGTGTGTGTGTGTGTGTGTGTGTATAATTTTAAGAGAGGGGACTGTAAGAGAAAGAATCAATTTTTTAAATTTAGTTTTTCATGGGGGCTTCCATTGCTCCAACACTTTATTGTGCACATGGTACTGGGGTATGAACCCACATCCTCCCATATGCCAGGCAAGCGCTGTAACTGCTGAGCCACAGCTCCAAATCCCCCCCTTGTTCTCTCTCTCTCTCTCTCTATATATATATATTTTTTTTTTTTTTTTTAAGGAAACCTTTTGGGAATGCTTTTTTTCTGGGTAACAACTTCTGCAGAATTTTGATCTGGTTTGAAATTTTTAAACACTAAGGTCATTCTTTTTGGAGAAGAGACTATTACCATGGTGACTCTTAGGAGGAAAGAAGAGTAATTCCAACATTTTCTTTTTTTTAAGATTCAGCCAGGGTGGGGGGGGTGGAATAAGAATCAATTTTTTATTTTTATCTGGTTTTAGTTTTTCTGACACTTGTCTGTGTATGTGGTGCTGGGGTTCAAACCTGGGTCCTCGCACATGCCAGGCAAGTGCTCTAACCGTTGAGCCATCACTCCAGCCCCTAATTCCAACATTTCTTCCTGCATTTTGTATCTTGCTCCCATGTGAAGCAGGTGCCAGAGCCTTGAAGGATGAACTCGGCGTCTCTCATGGGCAGAAGGAACTGCCAGGGCTCTGGTCTCTGAGATTCCTAGGAACAAAGAGGAGAAAGTGCACACAGGGGGCTGTGAGCAACAGAAGGGATGACACATTCACAGGAAACCATCAGCTGTCCAGCATCACATTCCAGTGTGCACTTTCTTTGGTTTAAATCTTTTACATTTGGATTTGCTTAGGTTGGGGAGAAGCTGCTAGTGAAATGTACAAGAAGCTGCCTGGGCAGATGGCTCTACTAGAACAATCCTGTGACCATTGTGCCCTACTCCAGGGGGTAGGGAAAATGGAGAGAGGAAAGCAGTGTGCTCTGGGAGAACCGAGTTTGATAATGTTGTTTTTATTGGTATAAGTATATGTAACATTGGGATTTGCTTTGACATAATCACACATGCGTGGAATACAAGTTGCTCCCCAGTACTACTCCTCTTCCCTCCACCCTCTCCCAACCTCCTTCCACTACTCCACTGGTCTTTTTTTTTTTTTAATTCACCCACAGGCTTTTTACTGGGGAACCAAAAACCACTGTAGGTATTTATCAGGAATCTCAAAATTCCAAAGACAAATTGCAGGATCTCTCTAGGGTCTCAGAGCAGTGAGGGGTGACTCTACCATGCACCCTATGTGTGATGCACAGGAATTTGCCTTCCTACAGGGCTCTGATGGTACTTTTTTTTTTTCTTTTTTGCAGTTCCCATCCACCCCTGCCTCCCCCTCCCCCTCCAATAAGAGGCTGCCTCTTCCCAGGCTCCAGAAAGCTGTAGCTGGCTTTCCTTAGACCAGCAAGACCAAGGAGGGTGCAGAGTGAACACGGACCACAGCAGCCTGCAGCTGGGACTCAAGCAGCCGAATGAACCACTGCTCCATCTTTAAAAGGATGTCAGCCAGCCAAGTCCTCATCCCTGCATAACCCGGGGAAGGGTCCAGCAGGAACTTCGAGGGGGACCCAAGGGAATCAAGGGGCCTCCAGGTCAAGAGCCTCAAAAGAGACTGAGGACATGAAGAGAGGGAGAAGGGACAGTCCAGGGAGGGTCTCGGACCACCCAAAGGAGGAGGAATTTGAAGGAAGAATCCAAATCAACCACTAGCAGGTGGCAAGAAGTGAAGGAATGGTTAGGAAGGGGAGCAGCAAATGAGGAGAGCCACTTTTAGAGTGGCTAGACAGGGTCTCAAGGAAGCATACAGAGCTCTTCCTGAATAATCAACTAGATTATCCGATGAAGTCTACCCACGGGATGATCCGGAAGTCTCAGCCAGAGAACTGATGGAAGGCAACTGAGCATGTTGGGATGTAGACCCAACACTGAAACAAAAGCGAGAATGAGAGAAATCATCCTGGCAATATAGACAGAATTCAGCTTAAAGAAGGAGAGAGAGGGAGCGGCTCATGGGGAGGAGAGATGGGGTAGGGGTCAGGGGCAGGGTCACCTGACACCAAGGATGCTAGGAGAAAACTGGAAGCCTAGGCACCAGCAGAGACCAAAGAACACAACAAATACAGGCCACCCCCAACAGAACACACAAATTTAACATAAGAAACTGAGTAAATACAATATAAAAATAAGATACTGCTAACCAGTCATATTTTGTTTTATTCTGAACTCACTATAAGAAGGAAACAATTTTCAGATTGACTCCAAGCAAAACACTACTTAGGACATTATGATTCCATGATTCAGGGATGCTAAACAGGTGGTGTGGGGAAAACGGGGTACAGAACACATTCCCAAGTGAGAAGGGGAATTGTGACCTGGATACAGAGGGAAGGAAAACACAGGTTCAGAATTCTTGAGACCCGGAAGGACAGAGATGGAGTGGGAGGTTCTGGGAATGCAGACTCCAGGGAGGCGGCAGGTGGCCAGGCATTGAGCAATCCAAGAGGCCTGGGCTGTTCCCCTGAGGCCTGACTGCTATAGGTTCAGGTTTTGCAGCTTTGTGTAGCTATCAGATAGGAAACTTCATCGCAGAGCTTTCGGGGGGCGGGGGGGGGGGGTTGTTTGGTTTTTGTTTTATTTTTTCAGAGAGAGGGCCAGAATTTTATTTTTCTTCTGGCCTTCGTTTCTCAAACATTCAGTGATGTATGGGGTGCTGGGGTTCGAACTTGGGTCCTCGTGCACACCAGGCATGTTTTAACTGCTGAGCCACCACCACCGCTCCAGCCCCATTAGAGCTTTTTACAGGGGAAAAAAAACCCAAAAAAACAATTGCCAGGCCAAACAGAACCTCCCTGGCTCTGACTTGTTTTCCATAGGAATGAATTGATTTTGCCAGGAAATTTCTGCCAACTACAAGGTTCCCAGGGATACCGCCCCACCCCCATCAAGTGCAGGTTGAGCATCCCTAATCCAAGAATTTGGAATTTGAAATGTTCCCAAATCTAAAACTTTTTTGTTAAGGGGGGACAGGGAGAGAAAGAGATGGTGGAGGTCGTGGAAAGAGATTCAATTTTATTTATCTTTTCATCTGGCCTTTGTTTCTCCAATACTTAGTTGTCTACGTGGTGCTGGGGTTTGAACCCAGGTCGTTGTTCAGGCCAGGCAAGTGCTCCAACCACTGAGCCACCGCTCCAGCCCCACAAACTCAAAACTTTTGGAGCACCAACATGACTCTGTAAATGGAAAAGTTCACAGGTCGTGGTCAAAACACCGACACTAAAAATAATGTATAAAATTACCTTTGGGGCAATTTTTAAATGACAAAGTTGCAGGATTTCATGAGACACTGCACTCAGTGTCTTGCTTTGCAAAAGTCATCCCTGTTGGGTGTCCATGTCTACAGCCTGTCTCAACACGTTGGACGGGATGACATTCACACCACCTTTCTAGATATATCCCAGGGTTCGTTCAGGAGCCCAAGCAGAAAGGGTGTCAACACAGCAAATCACATGAAGGGAGCAAAGCAGAGGTCCTAGCAAACTCCAGGAATGCAAGGGAGGGGATGCCTGCCTGTCCCAGCTGGTTTTGACTCCCTACAGCCAGCAGGGTACCACCTGTCTGCTGCCACCAGTGCTGGGAGGATAGAGCTCTGCCATCTCCACCCTCTGGCCTCCGATGGGTCCCTCCCACTGACCCAGCACCCCGGGAAAACAGTTGCAGGCAGAGAACAGGAGTCTTCTAGATGTGGAGAGGGAGAGGCTGCAGATCTGCATGCCAGCAATGGACTTGCAAATGACCCTTTGACTTAGAATTACACACCTTTACTCTCAAGGTTTCTAGCCCACGTTACCAGCTAAGAAAACTACCAATTTCTGAAATGCTACAAAAAGCAACATTTAAAATGTATGTTGCTGGGGATAGAGGCAGGGCACTGCATGCTGCCAGGCAAGCCTCTACCCTTGAGCTGCACTCCACATTCTGAAGTGGAAGACAGGCACCAAAGTTAATGCAAGACAACTGAAGGAAGCACAAGTGGCACAAATGCCTTCCCACCTGTCCTAGAGGTTCCCCTAGTGACGCAGCCACCCACAGCAGCATGCGACATGTGAGTTCTTAGAGCACGTGGCCCACGGCTTCACAAGGCAGAGACCTGGGGTGATCCGTCAACGAGAGAGAGAACAGACCTCACACCCTTGGTGGGAGCAACAGCAGGAATTGACCCAGCAGTAATTGGCAGATTTTATTGAGTTTGGTATAAAGCTTTTATTTTAAAATGCCAATTTCACGTTCTAATGTACCACATAAAATAACTGGAAACATTTACAGCTAAAAGACAAAAATTTATGATGCTTATTACAACGTGACCAACGAAGTGAATCTAATCCCAAGAAGCCACATGGAGGCCTTTGTCTCCAAAGACGCAGAGGGAGTGCATTTGCCTGCCTTCCACAAGCTCTGAAGGGTGCAGTCCTTCCACTTGACCCTAGAGCCTTGCACCTAAGTGTCCTGGGCTGGGGCGGGCAGTGGCAGGCAGTTGAGGGTGGAGGCCCAGCCTGCTGAAGGCTGCGAGGGGGTGGTGCAGCAGGGCCTGGCATCTCTGCCTTAGAGTTGCCTTCTCTTAACAGACCCTCAAGGGAGGAGCACAGGTGCCCGCATCCTCGGGTGGGGTTAAGAATCTGTCCAAATGCACGTTTGTTCCTTCAGTTATGGCTGTCTATGGAAGTGGAAAGACGGACAGGGAAGGAGTCACACAGCAGATATTGCTGCTACTCTAACACCTGCCTTGTCTCTCCTCCCCTAGGTGGACAGGAGTGGAGCAAGCTGGTTATTTCTGGCCTCAGGCCTTAACTGAGGAGACATGTGCCTTCTGCGCCAAAATCCTTCTCTGCCAGATGGGCTTCTCCAGCTATCCTGCTATGCCTCGAGGCGGCTGAATGTTCTGGACGTGAGATCGCCGCCCTCATGAAGAGCCAGAGTTAATCTCTGTGATGATCCTTACATGCCTGCTCAAGGGCAGCCCGACCGGAATCTCCTCTTCGCCCGATGTCAGCTCATGGTCAGGCCCAAAAATGCTCAGCCCAGACCATGTGCAGTCTTGCTCTGAGTCAGTGTCCAAATACTAACTGTCCCTCAAGTCATCCTATATTCAGGGAAAAGCACAAGCACAATCAACCACCGCCAACTGAGAGTAAAGACACAAACAGTTGCCTGGGTACCAGCTTGTCCCCCGCTGCTGTCCGCCAGGGGCCTTAAGGTTGCTAGACAAGTGCTCCCCCACTGAGCCACATCCCCAGTCCTGGGTTCTTTAAATCTTGACTCACACGGAATTCTCATCATCTGACACATTCTTTTCTTCAATTACAAGTGTGGAGGGAAGCAAGTGTTGCCCTCACAGCCAGCCCATATTCCCATCTACTCCACATCGAGCCCGGGGGCACGTGGAGGGCACGCAGAGGGCATGCAGAGGGCACACGGAGGGGACCTCCCTCTCGGTGCAGCATTTCCAAATGAAGTTCCCTCTACAGAGGCAAGTGTCACATGAGTGCCAAAATCTGAATACAGTCATTTCTCTTCCCCTGATTTTTATTTTTAGCCTTAAACACCACAATTCAGGATGTGGACGAAATGTGAAATCACTGGGTGAAGATCTCGCAGCTTCTACCTGCTGCCTATGGCCCCTGGCCATTCGGGAAGCCGAAGGCATGTGGCAGTCTGTGGCAGGGAGCCTCCAGGCTCCCAGGTTGGAGGAGCAGGAGATGCCTTTGCATGGTTCTCTCTCACCCCTGCTCTTGGTACAGACGTTCTCTAAATCCTGTACAGAATGGACTGTTTCGTTTTAAATAAAGTTTCTGAAGACTCCCAAGTTATGGAAATTTCATATTTTAGCCTTTTAGATAAGGCTTCATATATTGTTCTGCGTGGGCTGTTAAAACAAAATGGCACACACTAGGAGTGGCGCAGACATCTAAAATTCATCTCTCACAGTTGTGGAGGCTTGAAGTCCACGATGAAGGAGCCAGCAGATGGGGACCTTGCAAAGTCTCTTCCTGGCCCACAGGCAGCTGCTTTCTGTGTTCTCTCCCTCTTCTGATGAGGTCACCAGTTCTATCAGAGTAGTATCCCACCCTCATGACTCCACTTAACCTCAGTTACAGCGGGGTTGCTTGGGACACAATTCCATCCACAGCACTTCCCACTGGCAAGTCTTCTGAGGGCACACTCCTGTGAGAGAGGGTCGTGCAAAAGGGAATGTCCGGCACTATCACGGGAAGCACCATCTTACTGTGACATCTTAGGAAATGCTAAAAGGTCTCATGTGGAAGTAGAAGGGTGAACTTCATGGCATAGCTTCTCTTAATACTGTCGTTATTGCCAGGCATGGTGGCACACACCTGTAATCCCAGACACATGGGAGATAAGGCAGGAGGACTGCAAGTTCAAACCCAGCCTCAGCAAATTAGCAAGGCCCTAAGCAACTTAGCAAGACCCTGCCTCAAAATAAAATATAAAAAAGGGGCTGGGGATGTGACTCTGTGGTTAAGCATTCCTGGATTCAATCCCTGGTACCAAAACAAACCAAAAAAAAAAAAAAAAATTTTACATTTTTGAGCATCAACACTTTACCTGAACCATCACAGTTCAAAGACTTTAAAAATCAGCCCATCACTCTATTCTGTGAAGTTTGAAACTAAAGCAATTATCAGGAATTCTGAAAACAAACCAAAAACTTCATTTACAAAAGTAAATTTTAACTCACTTTTTTTATATCATATAATGCTACGCTGACAGCAAGATTCTCTGGAATATGTAAAACAGATTTTAAAATACAGTGAGTTATATGCAGCTCATTCTCCCTAGCTATATTATGAAACTTAGAAACGCTTCTTTAGCTTTGACGTTTGGTCACGTTTTTGTGCAGAAGTCCCATTTCAAGGTGGGTTTACCCCCGACACGGTCACATGACCATTGGCTGTGGATTTCCAATGAGCAGGGGAGCCAATCTCAGCAACGCACGCACGGGCATCTTCAGCTGCTTAGATCTGAAGAGGAGTTCAGCAAAGCTTGTGCTCCCTGGAGAAATGCAAAAGGGGGAGGGGTCACGTCTGTGAATGAATCCAGCCACAAAGTCCCTGCCCAGGAAGCTCCAGAGACAGCCTCATGTTTAAAACAAGCATTCCTCCCTTTAAAAACAATCACAAATGACGAATTTCCCCAATGCCCTCTAATATGACATAAAAATTTAAACATCCATTCTGTACTTCAGAAAGTGACCTCAGAGAAACTATTAATATTAAATACATAAAATATTTAAACATAATTAATAAACGTGCCTGTCTACCTTCAATTATTACTTAAGTGACTTTATTTTTACTGGTCTTAAAACTTCAATTCCTAAGCTCCTTTACCTAAGAAAAGCACACAGGCAGAAAATGAGTCTCAGAACCTGCTCAATGTCTCTTTCACTAAGAATGACCCTCAACCTTAGTCCCAGAGAGTCCACGCAATTCACCTGCAGTGTGGCCTGGGCGACTGGGTTTTGAAAGCTGCAGGTGATTCTGAGTGCAGCCAAGATCTAGAGCCAGAGCCAGAGGGCAGGTATGAGGGTGGCCCCTAAAAGGCGGCATCATCCTAGCCTTCATGCCACCAGTCCCGAAGTTACAGGCTATCCTTCCCTGTTTCTTTGCACGTCTTACAATTTTTTCATTGCACGCCAGGCACTGAGAGTTTTACTTCTCGAGCACTGGATGTGTTTGTATTTCTGTATTACAGAACTTGCTCTGCAGTGTTGTGCTTTAAGATGCGCTAGGGCTAGTCATCTCCCCTTGCTGAAGCAAGACCCTAACAAATCTCCACTGCTCCGCTGGGATTCTGCTTCCTGTGCTGTGATCATGGAGCGCCCCCCAGTGCACCCCTTGTCATGGATGGCATGGCTGCCCTTCAGGCAAGTCCTGCCAGCAAGGTCACCATCAGCTCCTCTAAACGGCTACTCCATGTATCGGGACTGGCTTTCGAAACTGCTTCTGTGGGAGGGGCGGTCCAATGCAAGCAGTTTCACTGTGACCCTCACTAGAAGCCTCCATAAAATGCACTTTCAACGAGGTTTTCCACCTTCAACAAAGTGACAGCAATTTGAAAGCGATATAAATAAATAAGGTCACTTAGAATTCATCCTATTTTATTATTCACCTCACTAGCTTTGTCTGTTTTCATATTATAAAAAAAACAGTCCAGTTCTAATGCTAGTAATTTTTACACTCTCCAGTATGAAATAAATGTAAATGCACATAAAATTAGGTCCTTGTGAATTTTAAAGCTTCGTAATAACAGAAACAAAGATTATATGTAATTTAAAAAAATCTTAAAGGCCCAGAAAATTTTAAAAGCTTAAATAAAAATATCAACTAATAGGAATAATAGGAGCATTTAGTTTATCAGTGTAAATGGGTATTTGCAGATCTATGAAAAAGAATCCATCCTTTTCTGAACATAAATGAAATTGTATGCATGCGCAAAGCCGATTGACACATGAAGCATGGGTGGAGAAGGCAGCTGACCTAGAGGGAGGTGGTAGTGGAGGTAGAGACGACCGAGACAAAATTACCTTCCAGCCCCACAGGTGACAGGTGCCGAGGGGCAGGCACCGAGTGGTAGACGAGGAAGCAGGCCAGCATGTTCAGCTGTGGCTCTTCCACCGGCTGCCCGCTGAGGTAGGCCTGCACACATGTGTCACCTCCGGCTGGGAAGGAACAAGACACAACTGAGCCAAACAAGGATAGAACACAGAGGCACGTTTTCTCATCAAGAACTTGGATGTGTGCCAGCACACCTAATCCCAGGTACTAGGAGGATGAGGCAGGACTGCCAGTCCAAGACCAGTCTCAGCAATACAGTGAGACCCCATCTCAAAATACAATGAAATAAATTTAAAGGGGGAGGGGTTTAGCTCAGAGGTAGAACACTCGCCTAGTATGTGTGAGGTTCAATCTCCCTCCCATACAGCCATTAAAAAAGTTTTGCTATGATTATTCGTTAGAAAATAAATTAAAGGGGCTAAAGCGGTGGCCCAGCGGTTACGGCGCATGCCTTCTAAGCACAAGTACATGGGTTCAAACCCCAGCACCATGTATACAACGGAGTGTCAGAGCAACAAAGGCCACATGAAAATCTAAATAAAATTCTCTCTCTCTCACTGTCCCTCTGTCTTAAAAAAAGAAACTCAATTTTTTGGTAAATTAGAGTGGCAAGTCAAATTTAGTGGAGGGTCAGAACAGAACTGGAACCCACCAAATGCTGTAACAAGTAGGACAATCCAGGGCACCACTTAGGAAATGCTCCAGTCACTGCTGAAGTTTTTTGTTGCTGTTGCTCTTCACAGCCTTACATACTGGAGGAAACTGCTGGTGCACATTCATTCATACGTGGACACTGACACAGTGAGACAGTAAACTAAGGCTAATTCTAGTCCAGGATCTATCCCCTCTTTGTCCATTCCCCAAGCTCATGTCTCCTCTGTAATCGCTCCCCATACTGTAATTTGAAATGAACATATACAGGTATATTAATTTTTGACATTTCTGAATTTCCCTGCCTGCCTGTATAGTTAAGTATTTGTTTGTTTTTATAATTTGGTTTCTAATGGAAATCAAGTGTTCCCAGTTGTACTGATAACCCCACTTATCCCTCCCTCCCACCCTTCTCCCTTCTCTCCTCATCTTCATAGTTATGGTTCCCCCAGCTTATGTGAAATTTCAACTATGGTGAATTTATTACTTAAACTCTGCTAACTTTCATCCTGTCTTAGGTTTTACTCTAGATGCCACATATGAGAGAAAACATTTGGCCCTTAAGTCTGTGTTTGGGATACTTCACTCAGCATATTTTTTTCCATTTCCATTCATTTCACTGCCAAAGTTTACTACACTATGTAACATTTGCAAATCAGAAAATCTGCATATTTAAGAGCATGCTTTTAATCAACAGCATAGATCTGCTATAGGTAATTAAATGCAAAACTGAATAAAAAGAAAACACCAAAATCTATGAAATAACTTACATAGTTCCCCCAAAATTAGAATAAAATGACTATTAAAAGTTTTAAAACTACATGATTCTTTAAATCCCAAGATGAAAGGACACAGTGGATATTACTGTTAAATATGGACACCAGGAGTTTGAAATTGCTGCTTTCCAAGTTATGTCCCTCACAATCTTGTTTACAATTTGACTTTTTTCCAAAAATTTATTTCCTAGAGGGATAACTTTTAACTGAATTATATTCAAACTCTTGGGTTCTCTTAATTATTAATAGCATAAAGAATCAAGCAGGGGCTGGAGCGGTGGCTCAGTGGATGAGGTGCTTGCCTGGCAAGCATGAGGACCCGAGTATAAACCCCAGCACCCATACACAACTAAGTGTTGGAGCAATGAAGGCCAGATGAAAAACTAAATAAAGTTGCTTCTCTCTTTCTCTTTCTCACTGTCTTCTTTCTTTAAAAAAAAAAAAAAGAATCAAGCAAGGGGCTGCAGGTCAGTAGGGCACTTGTCTGGCATGAGCAAGGACCCAGGTTTAAACCCCAGCCCCACATACACAACTAAATGTTGGAGAAACTAAAACCAGATGAAAAAATAAATAAAATTGATTTTGTTTTCCTCTTTCTCACTCTTTAAAAAAAAAAAAAAATCAAGGAAGAACTGCTACTACTGATATTACTAGGGCCAGTATCAACCCAAAGCAGGTCACTGTCAGATATTTATTAGAATCATTTGAATGCCCTCAACTGTAACTCCATATTCATCTCAAAAAAAAAAAAAAAGAATCATTTGAATGAACTGAAAAGCTGGAGGAGCTGACTAGGGAAAATCAATGCTGTAACACAGAAGACACAGCGCCACAAACACAGGGCCCTCCCTTGAGTCAGAGTCATGGCCAGGTACGAGTGACCACATGCCTTCTTTGCCATCATAAATCAGCGCTTCCGCTGGTGGCCACTCGCCAACTTGACGAGCTGGTGAGATGAGCACCACTCCACAGGCACAAGTCGCTTTCAAGTTTATGTGGGGGGAGGCACAAAAAAGGAAGGAAATGGCTGTTGGCCTCAGGTGGGGACAGGCACACGCACCTGAGAAACATGATCTGATGCCAGGGAGGATAAAACAAGGTCTTAGTGGTATTAAAATGCTACCTATATTCTCTGCAAGGTTTAAAGAAGGGTTGGATGTGTTCTTTAAAGGAGAAGAAGATACTAACTCATCTAACTAGAAACATTCAACCTACAGGCATTCCAGCTAATACTCAGATTTATGCTGTTTACCAATGAAAAGAGGAAAGCCTGGGCCACTGCACTGAAAAGCACCAGGGCACAGAGCTGTCTTTACCTTGCAGCCACTGGTCCAGGGTGCTATCAATAGTGCACTTCACCACAGGGAGGAATTCAGAGTGCATGAAGAGCCCTCGCTTAGGGTGGTTCTGCAGCCGCTCCTGATGGCTTCTAGAGCTGAAAAACTCTAACACCAACTTGATCTGCCAAAGCTCAGATGTATCAGACATTTCTCTTTTTCTAAGTCTTCTTATGGTCTGGAAAAGGGAAAAAGAACAGTAATCTGTTGAATGAAAAGGTGAAGTGCTTTAAACATCTCCGCCACACTGTGGAACACTACAGTACTTTCTATGCAGCTCATGAGATCAGTACCAAGCAGTGGGAGATCAACCCTGTGTTGTGTGTGTCTTCCTGCTGAGGAGCCCTTCCTGGGTACAGGTGCTGGGCTCACTTTCTTCAAACACATACAAGCAACAAAGGCAAATGAGCTCATTGTTGGCTCAATGGCTCTGCAGAGTCAAGACCTAAAGTGTGTGGAGCCAGACAACTCTGGGAAACAGGTGGGGCACTCTGACATGGCCAGGGATCCCGGGAGGCAGGGAGGCAGACGGCAAGCACAGTACTACTGACCATGCTGCGCCTCAGATCTATATGCAAAGTCACCATGGCTGCAAAGGTCAGACAGTGAAAGGAGGGGAAACTTTTCTCAGCCAGCAACCAAGAAGCTGGTGACCCAGATGCTGTACAGAGGGGCACCAAGGGCAGCAGTGCCAACAAACACCACAGATTCACACTTTCCAATTGAGATTCCAGACAAAAAGAGCATTCAGGCCCACCTGCTTTTAGTTAGGGAAGCTACTTACCACAGTGTGATTTTCAGGTTTAGGAGAGATACACCCTGCTTAAACGTGTTTCCCACTCAGCTTTCTAGTATATTATTTTTACCATTAAAGATCATTTCTTTGGCTTCAGAAACAGAGTCCCCAACACTGAACTACATACTGCTTATAACATACTGACCACAAAAGCTATTAAAAACCACAGATTCTAAACCTCACCCCAGAAATTCTGATTTAGTGGCTATGTAATAGGACTTGAGGATCTATATTTTTAAGATTCCCCAGACAAATTTTAGCCAGGTTAGAAAACTACTGGCCTAGCTGAATGCAGATCTGGGTCTGAAAGATATGAAAGTATTAAAAACTTGTGTGTCTTACTAACAACCCAAGTGCATCAACGGCTTGACCCTGGAGGACACTGCTCAGCACTGTGCTGCACTGCCCATTAAGACTCCTTTAAGACAGCAGGGACGTAACAAGAAAAGCTTAGAAATTAACTCCCACTCCCACACCACTCCATACCGATGCCCTAGCCCTTGCAGGCTCCGCCATGTGCAATGACCACACCTCCTGGCCGCCAGCAGGCGCTATTTGCTCTCTGCTTATTTGCCAAGAGAAGGCCAGAGACCCCCAGAGGCTGCTGGGGGAGCAGGGGTACTCTCTCTCCAGGGAGTAGGGAAGGACGGAGCCCTCAGAAGAAGCCAGCCTCTGAGGGGTTCTCATGTCATCATCAGGAAACAGGTAATGTACCTTTCAACCATGTCTGATCATATCAATAGGGTTCCTTTTTAGGACTTCTAAAAGCAAACAAGAAACTAAAAGGACACAGAGGGACTCTACACACTGTCCAGCCATTCACTTCAAGTACAAGGTAAATGTCACCAGAACTGGAACAGGGTTTAGAGCCATACCTGATCCATTGCTATGTATGCAGGCAACATCTCCGGGGTCTCCTGAGTAACACATTCATACAGCACTGAAGAAAAGAGATCCAGAATTTCCTGTTTCTGTGGAGAATTAGAAGCATTTTGTAGAAAATGTGTGTTCCAAAATCTATTCAAGAAACGTCTAACAACCACTATGGCCCACTCTTAAGCTCTGCAGAGCATGATACACAACAGTAAGCTCTTTAAACCTCACAGCATGTGCAACACTAAACATCAGTGAAAAACAGCCAGTGTCAGGTCCCAAGGGACACTGAAGGATTACAATCCCTTGGAAGACAGTAATCCATCAACTAGGGTGAGGTGAGCAGGTAGGACAAAAAATATGCCTTGGGTGGGGGTGTTAAGAGAGGGTCCAGAAGAAAGGGTTATAATATACACAGGATACGGAATTATGTAAAAACAAGAACACTGGTACACACTGAAAACAAATGAAATCAGGAAAGGACATCAGAAATTACCACCCATCAAAACCAGTATCTGGGGCTAGAATGGTCACTCAGCCATTACGGCACTTGCCTGGCATGCGCAAGGACCCGGAATGGAACCCCAGCACTACATACACAACCAAGTGTCAGCAAAGCAAAGGCCAGATGAAAAAATAAATAAAATTGATTCTTTCTTTCTCTCAAAAAAAAAAAAAGTGGGAAATTTTAACTTGTTTTTCCTAGTAAGTAAGAAATTCTAAGTTATTTCTCCTGAATTTAATCATTTTAGAGTATGGAACTCCATATTTGTCAAAAAATCACCTAAGACATGTCACAGATCTCAAAAACAGATACAGATGTCATATACGCTTTCAGCGGTCCCAGCTAGAAATGGTAACAAATTATAGCCCTAGAGCTCAGCAAACTACATAATACCTACCTGGCCCATGTTCACAGTTGGTTTGCAGAAATATTCAGCAAATGACAGAAGTGCTGGATCAGAAGTGAATGCTGAAACTGTTTCTGGCTAAAGAAATGAACAAGTGTGTAAGTGAGATGACAGAAGACCATTTTCCTTTCTGCTCAAATCATCATGTGCAGTTACAAGAACGCCACTCTTGCTCACAGTGCTCACACGAAACCAAAATGCTGCAAACTTGCTGGAGCTCCACCATCCTGTCCTGCTAAGAAGTCACACAAGCTTTCTGCACAAGATAGCATGAGCCATTAGCTTATCAAGAGGCCATCAACAAGCAGGTATTCTGTCTGGCACAACTCCCCTAAGATGGGCTTCCCCTCCTTCAAAGTCTCACTCTCAATCCTACGCGACACTACAAATGGTACTGGAAAAGGGAAAAAGAGTAGCACTGAAAGAAGTCAGTCACAAAAGGACAAAATCATTTGTTCATCTGAGGTTCTTGGGAGTGACCAGAACCAGAGACAAAAGCAGAATGGCAGTCGCTGGGGGCTGGGAGATGGGAAATGGGCAGTTAGTGTTTAATGACACAGATGTTTAGGTCTGCAAGAAGGAACAGTTCTAGAGACAATGGTGGCAATAGCTGTACAACGATGCCAATGTACTCACTGTCACTGAGCTAAGTACTAAAAAGTAGGTAAGATGGCAACTTTTATACTACGTATCTTACCACAGTAAAAAAAAAAAAAAAAAAAAAAAAAATCCCTCTGAGGGAAAGCGTGATTCAGGGTCCCAGATCGAACGTGAAATGTGAAGGTATTACTATTTTCCACTGTGGTTCATATTTTACTTCTCAACTCCCATCAGGCAGGAAATTGGGGTATCTTTTTTTATTTTTGTTTTCCAGTGCTGGGGATCAATCCCAGGGCTTTGTGCATGCTAGACAAGGTCTCCACCACTGAGCTATATCCCAAAAGCATCTTTTAAATTTTACATACTTTTCCCATTCAAATTTAAGCCTAAACCTATCTATTTTCTTTACAAATTGGATCAGTTTCCAAGACAGGCTCTAATTTTCAGAAGCAATAGTGCTAACTTAAGTTAAACTTTGTAAAAATCCTTCACACGTATTTCAGACAACCTATCAAATATTGCCAGACAAAATTCACTGATGTCAACCTGGGAACTATTTACAGATTCAAATCCTGATATCTATTTTAAAAGCTGTCATAAGTGATTAACCTAAAATGAAATGTGAATGGAATCAAAATAAACCTACTTACTTGGAAGAAGAAAGAATGCTAATTCAGTCCTCTGGCTGCCACGGAGCTGGTTCACTCGGCTTACATGTGACTAGTCCTGACTATACTAGACTACGCATCATTAGCAGGAACACAATACAATGACTCCTAGAATTCCTAAAGACTGGGGTTAAATTCAGAATCCTTAATGATCAACTATGAACACATTTCCCAGGGTATGAAACCTCAAGATTAGAACACAAAACAAAATGTGCACTGATCCCGCCAGGGGAATGACGCTGCTTCATTCATTCTTTTATTTTCACCATTTATTCACCTAAAACTCTATCACAGGGACTGGAGAGGTGGCTCAGCAGTACAGCACTTGCCGAGCATGCACGAGGACCTGCGTTCAATCCCTAGTACCACATACACAACTAAGTGTCAGAAAAACAAAAAAAAAAGGATTCTTGTTCTTAAAAAAAGAAGGAAAAAAAAAACTCCAGTGCATTGGCAGTTAAGTGCTGCACAAAAAAAGTAAGATAAACTAATAAAAGAAGAATACATCAGTCTCCGTTTATCCTCACCAAAATCTAAGAAACAAATGGAGGTTTAAAAATGGAAAATCGTTAAGTGCTAGCTTGCAAAAATCTGATTTTTTTTGCTATAAATTAATTAAATTTTCGCTGAGCTGAAGGTTATTTATAAGTAAAATTACTGAACTAAAAAAACTGTAGTGCTAAGAAATATTGTACTGTCCTTGCCACACAACCCAAGTCCTATTTAGAGCACTGAATGACCCTATTTCATTAGGGCCACCAGGTAAAGCAACAAAGGGACCCAACCTCAATCAGACATTACAATCTGCAGTGACAAGAAACCTACAGGACTTGGAGCTATGTGCTCCTGCCCTTGAGTTTTCACCCATCAACACTACCTTGAAAGTCCGGGCTTCACAGTTCCTGTTGGCAACAGTCTGGGCCAACAGACTTTGCCACCCCATTGGATCTTCCTTGTAGGAGAGCTGACCAGCCCTCAGCTTAACATACAAAACCCCATCCTTGGAAAGAATAGACCTGAAAGAAAAGAGGGTGAATTTACTATAAGGCACCGTTGGCAGTACTTGGCTAGAAAAATAGTGTCTTTCCAATGTCATATTTACAGCAGAGAGAGTCCACCACCCCCACTAAGTCTGACGGTGATTTACTAAGTGAAATCAGCCCTGGAAGAAGGCCTGAAATAAAGTCCCACCTCCCTTGCTGTCTAGATTCATGGAACCCGTGAAATGAGAAGGCATTTTCACCACCTGCTCAAGGACGAGCTTCACCAGCAGTATTTCACCTGACACTTCTTAGTGTACACTATGTATGGGACATTGGAGGCGCTAAATATCTAATCACGGGTTTGAAAGAGAGAGAATAATGCTGCCACTCCACAAACATAATATAAAAATCAGTTACTGTACAGAGAACAAGAAAATAAAATTGAGACTAAACTAAAAAATAATGTTCCATGACTATTAAACTTTCTGGACATTTAAAGACTTAAGTTACATACTACTTAAGTTATAAAATTATTAACGCTCTAAAGTAATAACTTGTATATGACTATTTCCACCCAAAAACAATCTACCATAATCTTAAATTTAAGAGAATGCTCTAACAGGAGAATGCTGAAGAGGTATAACAGGAAGATGTATGGGACCAACATCAGCTGTTATCATGAAGTCCCCTCTGTGGACATTTATCAGCAGTGTTTTCTTTTTTGATTTTTATTTTTAGTAGTGTTTTCTTAAACTAAATATTTCATCTTTGTACCAAGAGACAATCCCATTACTAAGGCAGTTCAAGTATTTCCAAATTAACACTTTCATTTTCTAATACAAATTCTATATCAAAGATATAGACCACTTTATTCAGTACATACCCTATACACATTTTGAATGAAATCAAAGGGTAATAAACAACATTCTAAACAACGATCTGTAATTTATACATTTCCATATATTCCTGACACTTTTTCTTTTTTTAAAAGAGAAAGGGACAGTGAGAGAAAGAGAGGATCAATTTTTATTTCGTTTTTCTTGTGGCTTTCATTGCTCCGACACTTTGTTGAATATGTGGTGCTGGGGCTTGAACCTGCATCCTCATGCCTGCCAGCCAAGAGCTGTATCCACTGAGCCACCACTCCAGCCCCTCCTGTTCACTTTCTAAAAGTATATTTGAGGGGTCAGGGCAGTGGCTCAGTGCTTGGAGCACTTGCCTGGCACACATGAGGACCCAGTTCAAACCCCAGCATCACATACACAACTAAATGTCAGAGAAACAAAGGCCAGATGGAAAGATAAAATGAGACTAATTCTCTTTTTCTCTCACTCTCCCTCTCTCATTCATAAATAAATAAATAAATAATTTGAGAAATTAAAAATGCAATATACTTACTTCAAGTGCTGCATTCCCTTGCTTAAATCTATGAGTAGTTCCCAGTACCTTGGGCCTTTAACTTTAACCTGCAAAGATAAATGTAAACAGAGTCAACCAAAACCTGAAGAAGTGCTAGTGTGGCCAACCGAAATCCATGCTCCTGAGAGGACATCAGAACTCACAGGAGACACGGAGAGGTTAACAAGACCCATTTCCTGACAACAGGCCGATGGGCCCCTGTTCGAGGGCACCTAACCTATCAGGAAAGATCTCCAGGACAAGACCTTTCTATTCCTGGAGACTACTCCTCCTGCTGCTGCTGTCCTGTTCTCTATGACACACAGGGAGGGCAGAGGCTTGTGTGCACTCACTGTTAATGCCAGATTCTGTTTGAATTTGCCCCTTGGATAGACCTCCCTAAGTCACACCCAACTTACCTGCTTCAACAGGTGCAGTTCTGGAAGAAGAGTGGGAGCCATCAATTCTTCTTTGGTTTGTTCATACCACTGAGTGCCCTTCACAAAGGTAAAAGCACAGCCACAGCTTACCAGGTGGTCAGTGGAAACACAGAGAAACATCTACTCTGCACATCGCCCCCTGCCCTGCAGACTGTACAGAGAAGGTCAAGTTCTACAGCCGGAGTTAAGCTCCTTTACAGGGCCTGCGTCACTTCCCATCACAAGCCAGCAGTACTGCCGGGCCACACTGCCAAGGCCTCTGGGTTTTACGCCTATGTTGTCCCCTCTGCTAGCAAATTTCAGCCAAATGTCCACTATGACAGCTGCCCCCATCTCAGAGTGGAGAAGGTGCTTCACCTCTACCCTCCACAAATCCTCCAGTTATCACGCTCTGCTCTCACTGTAACCCCACCTAGCTCCCAGGCACAGAAGCTCCTTATAGAATATAAGGACAATGCCACCTTGTTTTGTACCCCACTGGCTAGCAGTTTAGATACACGGAAGAAACTCAGTGATTTGCTGATATATGACCTGTAATCTATTTGTTTAAATAGAAGATCACTCATCAAATATACAATTTTGGGTTTTCAAGTGCTCAGCCAACAAATCTAAGAATAATTCGACCCCACTAGCTTTTTATACACCACTATCAGCCATGTAAAGTTTCCAGGAACACTGTTAAACTATAAGTTCCAAGGCGAGAAGACAGGTGACGATGCCTGATAAGGTGCCCTCAGGGACCAAACTGAGCATCAATGTGCTGGTGAGGTATACAAGAACTTGGGAAGCTTAAGTCTGGTAAAGGGGCAGGCACAGGGACAGGTCCTTTTTATTTCAAAATACAGTCTTACTAAGTTGCTACAGCTAGCCTCGAATTTGTGATCCTCCTGCCTCAGCCTCCAAGTAGCTGGGATTATAGGCATGTGCCACTGCACCAGGCATGGGAAACTTCAATTTTTTTTAAAAGTTCAACTTGCTACTGTCACTTTTTACTAGACAACACTTTTGACCTTTCTGACCTGCAAAGCAGGATGAGTGGTAAGAATTACCTTGTACGTGACCTCTAGGAGGGCATAGCAGGGTGTGTTTGTGTCCACATCCACAGGTACCAGGAGCCTGGGCTCTGCAGCTAGCACGTAGAGGTGCCGTAGAGCCTGCAGATGATACCTGCACAGAAACAGAGGAGGTGCCCACGGATGACAGGGCCTACAGGATGCACAAGGACGGAAGCTACAGCAGCACCTTCAAACAGCGAGCAATCTTGAAGGAAGACAACAAGTTCAGTGACAAAGCGATGAAAAAAATTCTCTTTAAAAAGTATATACTCGGCTGGAGCGGTGGCTCAGCAGTTACGGCGCTTGCCTTGCATGCGCAAGTACACAATGCAGTGTCTGAGCAACGAAAGTCCATGAAAAACTAAAGAAAAAATTGATTCTATCTTTCTCTCTCACTGTCCCTCTCTCTTAGGGGAAAAAAAAAAAAGTATATACCTGGGCTGGAGCGGTAGCTCAGCAGTTATGGCACTTGCCTGGCATGCACAAGGACGTGGGTTTGAACCCCAGCACCTCAAACACAACTAAGTGTCCGAGCAATGAAAGCCACATGAAAAACTAAAGTTGACTCTCTCTAAAAAATAAAATAAAAAGTATACATGTGGGCAGAAGTGCTGGCTCTGTGCTTGGAGCACTTGCCTGGCACACAAGCTCAGAACCCATAAAGGACCCTGGCAGGGACCCAGGTTCAAACCCCAGCACCACATACACAACGAAGTGTAGGAGAAACAAAGGCCAGAGAGAAAAACAAATAAAACTGATTCTCTCTCTTTAAAAAAAAAAAGCATATACATGATCCCTAACTCAAGACTTCTTTACTTGAGTTATCAGTTAAGACATTTTACAGGAAAGTAAAAGCTGTCCTTAACAGTGAGGTATTTGCTGATGTAACTGACCACTGGTGAGATCGGTCCTCCCAAGCAGCCCTCTCTGCTCCACAGGTTCCTCTGTTCCCCTTCCCAGGGATTTACTTCCAGTTCTTGGTTTTTTCTTCTTTTCAGAGCTGCTAGGGAAGGGGCGGGGAGGCCTGTTTCCTCTGAGTGCAAAGCTCTTCTACACACACACACACCCTTGAAATATGCAGTACAACAAAAACTGATGGGTGAGAAAATGGCAGTGTATGTGTGCTTCTGAGTTTTCAAACGATTAGACTTTAAAATTTATGTTTGTAATGTCAATACTTAAAAAGGTTTTGTATTTATACATCCCACAAGAGGGATAAAATGAGACTTCAAGTTATTTAAAAATTATAAATAGCCTCCCTCTTTCCACCCAAATCTACCCTCTACTACAAATCCACTGAAAATAAAATCACTAAAGGTAAAAACAAAAACATGATGTTTATAAATTACATAAAGACTCTTCATGCTTATCACTAGATCCCTGCATTTAAAAGAGCTAACTCAACTAATACTACACTGCCCAATAACTGAATTTAACAATCTAAAACAATCTTTCCTAAATGACAGGCATAAGATCCAACTCAGAGGTATATGAATTTCACAACATTCTTACGCTGCAGCATCATCAGAGTTGGGATCTCAGGTCAGGACACTGTTGAAAGTCATCTTTCTTCTACTGTTAGTTGCACATAACACTCTGGTTTCAAATGATGGCTTAGGTGGCTATGATGAGTACTCCTGACCCCTCTCTACCACAGGAGGAGTGCTCCTGTCCAGTCCCAAGGCAGACAACAGGGGGCTCCCTTGGCTAAGCACAGTGGTTATCTGAGATGTCACTTACAAGAAGCATCTTCTTCCTTTCTCCATATGCAAGACATCTATCTGCTAAATGGAAGATTCTGGGGAAAATGAAGTGTTGGCTATTTTTTTTTTTTTTTTGTGCTCTGAAATGTGAAGCTTTTGTATCATCTGACTGCTTCTTACAATTAAACAGGTAGAGCAGAAAAGGCAACTTCTCGTGCTTCCCCAACTACTCTCCTTTACACAATGAATTTGTCCCTAAAGATCATTTTGGCCTATTTTTGGGTTCTGGACACTTTTACAGTTTGAGAAGGCTGCAAACCAGGCATGTGACATCCAAAGTTCTCTTCGGGTCTAACGCTTTACAGGAAAGACTTCTTTAAAGATTTTGCCAAGAAGATAACTTGACAAAATGTACGAACAGAACAATGCCAACCTGGAAATAGTTTCAGGAAACCAAAACCAACCAAATTATGCCCATAGAGAACTAAAGGAACACCACGTAGAAGACAGAATCACCAGACTCACCGGTTGTCAGTGCTGTGTGCTGGGAAGTGCGGGTAAAGGGCACAGAGAAGCGCAGCAATGGAAGAGTTTGATGTGCTCAAAGAGTACCTGTGGGGAAAATCAGGGAGGACTGATATTACTGACTGTCATACACATCCTTCCAAGGCACTGCTGAGAATCAGGAAACTAGGGTAAGGTGGCTTGACATACACAGCAGTGTTAATGAACTAACGCTTCCTTTGTCAGTCCTTAAGCCACTTCAAGGTCATGTACTACTTCCAGCAAAAGCAACATCCCACAAATGTTCAGACCCAATCCCCGAACTAATAAGCAAGGTTACGACCTATAATAGCTTTGCAATAAGGGCAACCCTAGAAATTATCAATATTCAAAGTCAGGTGCAAAGTATGCCACCTTCTTCCTCCAGTTCCTGACTTTTACAAATACATGGCTTTTTACCTGGCACTTAAATATTTTTACTGTTTCTGTAAAGCAAACATTCCTTTAGAATGATAGACTAAATGAAAAAGGCAAAAGTCACCATCAAAAAGTTATAGTGATGGGGCTGGAGCAGTGGCTCAGCGGTTTCAGCACTTGCCTGGCAAGCACAAGGACCCAGGTTCAAACCCCAGCACCACGTACACAACTAAGTGTTGGAGCAATGGAGGCCACGTGAAAAACTAAATAAAATTGTTTCTCTCTTTCTCTGTCTCTCTCACTGTCCCTTTCTCTTTATTTAAAAAAAAAAAAGTTATAGTGAAAGTGTAAGCTACTATTTCTCCAAATGTAAATCACTTTTTCTTATCAATATGATAAACTTTTAAGCATCTTTTGAAATGTTCCTTGGTTTACTGTACTACTGCTCAAATTTAATATAGCAAATAGGCAAATTAAAGTTCCCCAAATGTTTCTTACAAACATTTGAAATAAAGATGGTATAAAACATCACATAAAACCTTCCTTTTTTAATTTATTAAAGTATCAAATAAAAACATAGCATTCAACACACATGCTCATATAGTTAATGAATTAAGAAGAGACTTCAAAATTTAAGAAAAGAAATATATATATATATATATTATATATATTTTGGCATGT
This sequence comes from Aplodontia rufa, assembly GCA_004027875.1. Lineage (NCBI taxonomy): Eukaryota > Metazoa > Chordata > Mammalia > Rodentia > Aplodontiidae > Aplodontia > Aplodontia rufa. Next base: position 6,860 of record PVKS010010560.1, on the reverse strand, counting down.
GCAGAGACAGGCTATTTTCTCTACCATTCTGATAAAACTAAAATTCAAAAATGAATTTTGAGGTATTAATGTTAGAAACCTGGGGATTAAACACAATGGTGTGGGCAATGCTATGATAATGCTGAATGTAGTTAAAGATTGCAAATAACCATTTAAAAATCAAAGTCACTAAATAAAAATCAGCATAAGAGTGGGAAAGAACTACTCAACATGAATGACGAGCCAGCAAAGTGAGACCATGTGGAATGATGATAAACATGACTGATTAAGAGCACAAGACAAAAGTAGGGGCTCACTGTGAAAGGGAAAAAATATTGAAAATTCATAAAATAGAGACGAATTTTCATAGTAACATTTCTTTTTTAACTGTTCTTTATTCTAAACATAAAAAAAGACAATTACATAAAACTTTTTAAGAAAAATTTCACACCTTCCTGATAAACTTTATTGTTTGTACTTCTGAGCTCCAAGGGTTAGCTGGGTCTCAGAAAAGGCGAAAACGAGCCCACATGACTTGGAGAAGCTGTAGCACCTGGCCAGTCACACAAACTAGAGCTACACAAGTGAAGGAATATACAAGTTCAGACTGGAACCTCAACAGTGACACAGTCCAACTCCCCTCAAAGTGATGAAAAGAATCAGCACCATTCCAATCAATATTTTATCAGGTTCCTCAGCATGGAACACGACAACTTCCAATGTTTACACATGAATATGCAAAGAGCCAAGAACAGAAAAGCATACTTTGAAGAACAAAATCCAGGTTTCTTTCATAGATCTCACTGATCTTTTTAGTGAGAGAGAGAGAGAAAAAAAGCATATTCATTTACCTTCCTCCTCCCAGAAACAGAAGTCCAAGGGCCATGTGGTGGGCTAAGTGAAACCCATAGTTCATTTCACCACCTGTTTTCATGTGCAAGAAGCGACAGAGCTGGAGAACCTTGAGGTTCCCCGAGCCGGCCATCACCATGGAGAGGGACAGCAGCACCACGCTCAGGCAAGTTTCCAGATTGTAAGGGCCTGTCTGATGACACAAAAAGATGACACTGCTACACCTGCTGTCATGTTTCCTGTGGCCAACACTAAACAGACCATCCCTGAAGACTATACATGTTTGTAACTTTAAAGAAATTTGTGAAAACAGGTATTTCCCTGATTAAGAAATAGAAGTTCGGGCTGGAGCGGTTGCTCATTGGTTGGAGCACTTGCCTGGCATGCTCAAGGACCCAGGTTCAAGCCCCAGGACCTCATTTAACTCAAGGTTGGAGAAACCAAGGCCAGATGGAAAAATAAGCAAAACTGATTCCCTTTCTCTCTTTTGTTTAAAAAAAAGTAGAAAATTCAACAAATAAAGTGCCAAAAAGGAAATAACACTCACTTGGAATCCTACCACCCAAAGAGAACTAGCATTAACATCTTGGATCCTTCTCACTATTTTTTCCCAGCACATATATATTTTTAAATGAAACTGAGATATTATCGTAAATAACATGTTAGCCTTTCTAATGAGCTATTAATAAGCAATCTTACACACAAAAAAACTTTTGTGCAGCATGGCTCTGACAGCTCCGAACGCCTTAATCAAGTAGATGGAACTAACCTGGGAACCCCTGATGCTTCCAGTTTTCCCACAACTTATGCTGTGTGGTTTTTGCCAGGAAATAAAATCTAGCAGCCTGCTCTGTCATTAGAGCAGCAATGGCTCAAGTGCCACCAAATCTTCACAAGCACTGCTCTTTCTAAGAGTCAACTCCCAACACTCAGCACTGAGACAGAGCGCGAGAATGATGGCCCTCAGCGCTTTGCCCTCTTGTGTTTATTCTTTCATCACGAAACGCAGACGCCTGCATCCTTCAAGGGGATCATGTCCTCACCTGACTAACATCCCAGAACAAAAACCAAAGAGGAGCCAACACCTCAATGTCCCATTTCCGATTCGAACTACAGAGGTTTTGGCAACATGATTATCAGGGAATTTTCCTCAAATTTTATTTTACGCCCAAGAAAAATCATAAAAAGACTTACTACGGAAGCATTAGGTGCAGACAAATAGGTCATAAAATCTTTTGCAAATTTATGCTGGAAAAACAAAAGAAAATTTCAAAGTTAAAAGAACCAACTTAAGGCTCCGATTAACAATAACAACAACAACAAAAACAGACAAACAAAAAACCCCCAGAACCAAGGACTCCAAACTACTTCTTACCAAACAGTTGAACGCTGATAAGTTTTCTGAGCCAGCAAATCGAAAACCCAGAGACAGACAGGCTCCTGCAATTATGTAGACATGCGCCTGCCTGAAAGCAAGAGGAGAAATTTAACCAACATTCTTCTTCAAGCCATTATTAGCTATTATCTTGGGACAAACATCACCAATGTTTTCTAAACTAGCTCACATCCTTGTGGGAATGCTCAAGTGCGCCTCGACCATCAGCAGATTCTGTGCAGCTTTCCCAGCAGAAGCACCATGGAACCCTTACTGATCAAAGTCTCTCCCTCCTGCCTATACCATTTCATTTGTTTCAAAAAAAAAAAAAAAAAAAAAAAGGAATTTCTGAAAATTGCTGCCAATTTAAAGGGAAAAGATGAAAGGGGAGCATGTATAAGTTAAATCTCCAATCTTGCTTCTTGAGGACTTAGAGCTCTACCTTCTGAGCTGTGCACAATGGCACACACCTGTAACCCCAGTGGCTTGGGAAGCTAAAGGAGGAGGATCACAGGTTCAAAGTCAGCCTCAGCAACTTAGCAAGAAACTGTCTCAAAATAAAACAGGCTGGGGATGTGGATTGATGGTTAAGTGCCCTGGGGTTCAATAAAAAATCAACCTTGTGAATATCTGATAAAGAATTCAGAATTACTAAATAGGGACAACAGTACTCTTGTATGGGACATTTCAGTTTATTTACTTATTTAGAAAGGTGGAGAGAGAAAATCAATTTTATTTATTTTTCCACCTGGCCTTTGTTTCTCTGATACTTAGTTGTGTATGGGGTGCTGGGCTTTGAACCCAGGTCCTCAGAAATGTAAGGTAAGCAGTCCAACCACTGAGCCACTGCTCCAGCCCCTCAGTTTATTTTTGGACAGATGCTAGGATAGTTAAGTAACATTACTTACGATAAAGTTTCCAAATTCAAGTCCTCTGAACAAGGCAATTCAATTTCACTCAGAGAGATGCTATTTTCTCTTATAATCTGTCAAGACAACAAGAATAATTGAACATCACTGGTCTGTTTACAAATAGTTAATAATATGCAGAATAATGAACTGTAATGGCTGTATTTATATAAAATGAACCATTTCATTTAAAGGTCCATATTTTAACCACACTGAATGCAAGCAAATCTCAAATCTAAAGGGAAGTAATAAGAATTGTGTAAGACTGAACAAATACAAGCAAGAAGACTAACATACATCCTGAACCAAAACAGTAATAGTAACATTTCACATCAGTCAACTGAAAAACAAAGATGATGGCTGCAGAACTGGGGCAGGGACGAGGGCAAGTGGGGAAAGGAACAAGCCACGCTTCTTCAGGGGATCTTCATGGGATATCTGTGGTATTAAGCCTACCTGCCCAGAGGGGAGGCAAGACCCTAGGCTCACTGCTGGAGTTAAAGCAAGCTGTCAGCATGTGCACCTGTTGCTGCTGCTCAGACACGCATCCCTTTCCTTCTAGCCCGGGTAGTAAATAATCTATCCAAAACTACACACAGAATATCTAGCTTTGACAGCCAAGAACAGATTTGATCCTTTTCTCTTAAAAAATATAAATAAAAAAGGCTGCATATTCTTTAAATGCATGAATGCAAGTATACAGAACCAAAGTGAAACTGAGTATTTAGAAGACTGCTCAGGAAAATAACAGTTCAGGACGTTTTCTCCAAGAAGGCAATAAGTACTCACAGGTCACTAATGAAGTCTTATGTTCTTATCAAATTGAAAATCTGATATAGCTTTTTACTGACAATCCCAGTGAGATAAGCAATTATGTTAGCTATGTAACAGAGGCTGATAACTACTTTCCTCTGCCTTCCTTCCTAAATAGATTTTATTTTTAATTTTTAATTTATTAAGTCAAAAATTGAGTGACATTCTAAAGAACTATTCACACACAATCTGATCATAACATACATATATACCAAAATGTTTGCCCACAGCATCAGGTGGGAAATTTCAACTTAGACAGCAGGCATTACTCAGTTCCTCCAAAACTTCAAGACTACACGTTCCATGGACTTGAAGGCCTGGCTTTGAATTCCAGCAGAGTCACCTACAAGCTCTGACTGCTCTGTGCCTCATCTATAAATGAGCACTAACACAAAAAATGGTCCCACCTTTGTATGAGAATTAGATTACTTCACCCACTGAACGCTCTTAAAATCAACACCAGGCGCACAGTAAGCCCTTTGTGCTAGCTATGACTATTACTGTCATTAACCTGTGCCACCCTTGGCCATAACACCATACTTAAGCATCATTAGGGAACAGAGCTGTGAATTATTGGGGCTGGAGGGGGTCTTGAATCTGGTCCTTTGTCATCATTTTATGGTCTCCTAAAGTAAAAAAAAAAAAAAATCAATATAGGAGTAGTCACAAGCAGAGGTGTGATGACTTAAGAGCCGCCGTGGAGGTGCAGTGACTCTCCTAATTTAACTCCCTCGTTACCTAAACTCTCTGGCTCCCAGGAAGAAAGAGCCTCATAGAGCGATGGAGAATTGTACTGAGAGGAAATGTAACTGGATTATTGACTGAAAACACCGCATTTTCTTCCGTGCAGGCATCTGCTTTTTTCAAGTCATCAGATACTAGGCACTGCACGGCTATCAGTGGATACAGACGCTTAGCTCTAAATTTTTTTTTAATTTTATTTTTATGTGAAGTATTAAGTATTTGAAATAGCCCACTTCACCTTAAAGGTTAGTCTTCAAAGAACAACCATCTGCTACCAAGGCAAGTCAGCATTCTGAATGTGCTTCTCCTGGTTTTTGTTTACAGCTAGTTCCTCTATGCATTTCCACCACATAAATCTTAAGGAAGCTGTTTCTTTTAAAATACAAACCACCACCAAAAATCTAAAGGTACATATAACTTAGTATTGGCTGGTTTTTATTTTTCAAAATTTATAAACACCAAAAAAAAATTTTGGGGCCCGGAGCAGTGGTTCAGCAGTTACAGAGCTTGCCCTGCATGCACAAGTACACGGGTTCAAACCCCAGCACCCATGTACACAACTGTCAGAGCAATGAAAGCCATGTGCAAAACTCAATAAAAATTGATTCTCTCTGTCTCTCTCTCGCTCGCTGTCCTTCTCTCTTTAAAAAAAAAATTTTTTTTTAATTGTATGAAGACAGAAAACGAGAAGATATACTTTCTGTAACTTTGTCTAAGCATCTAAATTAGTAACATGTTAAATCCAAATTAAAGTCACTATAGGATTTCTTACTAGTACTGTTATAGGATTTATCTTTAGTATGTACATACTGACAAGTATATTCCCAAAAGCAGATTTTAGGTTAGTTACTAAATGCATCTTCAAAAACATCTTATGAAATCTCCTACCGCATATCTCTGTTAGATTTGTGTATTGTACAGTATTGTTTTGTATTTTTATATTGCATATGGACATTTTTAATGTGATAATTAAACACATCTCTGAAAGCACAGTCACAGACAACAGAAACATGGTATAATGATTACCTTGGAAACTCCTACAATGTTAAATTTGGAGGCAGCTTCAGACTATTTGATTGGTGGTAATTATTCACTGAGCCAATGCCAGAAAAGCAGCCTGTGTATATTCCTAACACTTTTGTTCACTTGCATTTAAGTTTAGAAAAAGTCCCAAGTAAAACAACGGAAATGTAAACAAAAATATTAGTTCTTACATGATTTAATTATATCAAGTACATGAATTTGGGCTGGAGCGGTGGCTCAGCAGTTACCACGTTTACCTATCACGCACGAGGACCCGGGTTTGAACCCCAGCACCACGTACACAACTAAGTGTTGGAGCAGCTAAGGCCATGTGAAAAACTAAATAAAGTTGTTTCTCTCTTTAAAAAAAAAAAGCATGTCAGCAAGGCAAGGTGATTCCATATTGCTAAGGGTGTCCGTGACAGGATCAAGCATGCTTTCCTTACTGAGGAACAGAAATCATGTGAAACTGTTGAACGCACAAGCCCAGAGTCAGAAAGCTAAATGAAGGAATAAAGCTTTGTTGAATAAAAAAAAAAAAGGATGAGGAGAGAGAAACACCTGAGATACCAAATACCAATAAATTTTGTCAGACTAGGGAAAAAAAAAAAGAAAAGAAAGTACCAATGTCTTTAACAGTGATCAATATTGCCTTCACAAGAAAAAAGTGTTCTATAGGATTTTGGAAAATTCCATAAGAATTAGTAATTTTATACTACTAGGTATTACTACTAAATTAATGACAATAATTATCAATGATATTTAATAAATTAAATATTGTGTGTTAATGTATTATATTAGCAAAGTAACAAACTATATTGTACATGATACATAATATGTTATACAACATCAATATTTATGTTGTGTTTAATATTAATAAATTGGTAAAATTACTAAATGTTATTTAATTTAAATATGTATGGTACAAAATATTTAACATTTAGTGAATGTACTTACTTGAGGAACATTGCTGTCAACCCACTTGGAATTGGGTAAAATATCATCCCACAGAATCAGGCATCGAGCAAGTGTCTTAAAAATGCATTAGAGATAAAATTAATCAGAGTAGGCAAAGTCCATAGATTTTTGTATCAGTATGATATTAAATAGAGGAATATTTAAGAATCAGTTCCAAGTTGATGACAACTTTGAAAAATAAGTATATA